>VSMD01075870.1:0-180810 GCA_008750895.1 Mirza zaza
ATTCCACTTTCCTGTCTGATTGCTGTAGCCAGGACTTCCAGCACTATGTTGAATAGAAGTGGAGATAGTGGGCAGCCTTGTCTGGTTCCAGTTCTAAGTGGGAATGCTTTCAATTTTTCCCCATTCAGTGTGATGTTGGCTATGGGTCTGTTATATATGGCTTGTATCATTTTTAGGTATGTCCCTTCTATGCCTATTTTATTAAGTGTTCGTATCATGAAAGGGTGTTGAATTTTGTCAAAAGCTTTTTCTGCATCTATTGAAAGAATCATGTGGTCTTTGTTTTTGCTTCTGTTTATGTGGTGAATTGCATTTATAGATTTATGTATGTTGAACCATCCCTGCATCCCTGGGATGAAGCCCACTTGGTCGTGATGGATTATTTTTTTGATAAGCGTCTGGATTCGGTTAGCTAGGATTTTGTTGAAAATTTTTGCATCTATATTCATTAGGGATATTGGTCTGTAGTTTTCTTTTTTTGTTGCATCCTTTCCTGGTTTTGGTATCAGAGTAGTATTTGCTTCATAAAAGGTGTCAGGGAGGTTTCCATTCTTCTCGATGTTGTGGAATAGTTTCTGCAAGATAGGTACTAGTTCTTCTTTGTAAGTGTGGTAAAATTTGGGCGTGAAACCATCTGGACTGGGACTTTTCTTTTTAGGGAGATTTTTAATTGCTGTTTCTATTTCACCTCTTGAGATTGGTCTGTTCAGGAAATCTATTTCTTCCTGGTTGAGCCTAGGGAGGCTGTGTGTTTCTAGAAATTTGTCCATTTCCTCCACATTTTCCAGTTTGTGTGCATAAAGATTTTTGTAGTATTCATAAATTATATCTTATATCTCTTTGGGATCAGTTGTGATATCTCCTTTTTTGTTCCTGATGGAGCTTATTAGATATTTCTCTTTTCTGCTTTTGGTTAGCTTAGCCAATGGAGTGTCAATTTTGTTTATTTTTTCAAAGAACCAACTTTTTGTTTTATTAATCTCCTGAATAGCTTCCCTGTTTTCAATTTCGTTTAGTTCTGATTTGATCTTGTTGATTTCACTTCTTCTGCTGGGTTTGGGGTTGGTCTGTTCTTCTTTTTCCAGCTCTTTGAGTCGTTTCATTAGATCGTCTATTTGTGATCTTTTTGACTTTTGGTTACAGGCATTTATGAAAATAAACTTTCCTCTCAGAACTGCTTTAGCTGTGTCCCAGAGGATTTGATAACTTGTCTCACCATTGTCATTTTGTTCATAGAATTTTTTTATTTCCATCTTGATTTCTTCATTTATGAAGTAATCATTTAGTAGGAGGTTGTTTAATTTCCACGTTTTTGTGTAGAAATGTGAGTTTCTGTTACGGTTTATTTCTACTTTTTTCCACTGTGATCTGAGAAGATACATGGTATGATTTCTATTTTTTAAAAATTTCTTGAGGTTTACTTTGTGTCCTAGGATATGGTCAATCTTAGAGAATGTCCCGTGAGCTGATGAGAAGAACGTATATTCAGTGGATTTTGGGTAGAATGTCCTGTAAATGTCAGTCAGACCCAATTGTTCTAGAGTTTTGTTTAAGTCCATTATTTCTTTATTAATTTTCTGTTTGGAGGATCTGTCTTGTGCCGTCAGTGGGGTGTTGAAATCTCCGGTGATTATGGAGTTGGTATTAATCCATTTTCTTAGATCCAGTAAGGTTTGCTTTATGAATCTGGGTACACCTAAATTGGTTGTATATATATTTAAAATTGTTATCTCTTCTTGTTGAACTGTGCCCTTCACCATTATATAATGACCCTCTTTGTCTTTCACTACTTTTGTTGGTTTAAAAACGAAATCATCTGAAATTAGAACTGCCACGCCAGCCTTTTCGCTTCCACTTGCTTGGGATACTGATCTCCACCCTTTTACTTTTAGTCTATGTGCATCCTTGCAGGTTAGATGTGATTCCTGAAGACAGCATGTACTTGGCCTGTATTTTCTTATCCATTCAGCCAGCCTATGTCTCTTGAGTGGAGAGTTTAAGCCATTCACATTTATTGAGAGAACTGATAGGTAAGGTAGATTACTGTTCATTCTGTTGGGTTGGATGTTGTTCCTTTGATTTCTCTCTTGAGCCATTGTAATATCTGGCCTTTAATCTTTGGGTTTTGGTTGTTTTTATATTCGTGGGTTATTATTATGGTGTTCCGTGCATAATGCTGTTTTGAGTACTTCTTGTAGGGCTGGTCTTGTCTTGGTGAATTCTCTGAGACTTTGCTTACCTGAGAATGTCTTAATTTCTCCTTAATATATGAAGCTTAGTTTTGCAGGGTACAAGATTGTAGGCTGGGAGTTATTTTGTTTTAAAAGAGTGAGAGTGGGTCCCCATTCCCTCCTTGCTTGTATTGTTTCAGTTGAGAAATCTGGAGTTATTCGGATTGGTTTTACTTTCTATGTAACTTCCTTCCTGCATCTAACAGCTTGTCTCTTTTGTTGATATTTTGGTCAGTCTGATGACTACATGGCGTGGTGTTTTCCTGTTTGCATTGTGTCTCCCAGGAGTCTTTTGGCCTCTTGTATTTCTAATTCTAGGTTACTGGTTAGACCTGGGAAGTTTTCCTCAATTATTTCTTCAAAAAGCTTATCTAACCCTTGTGTTTTTTCTTCCTCCTTATTCAGAATCCAGTGGACCCACAGGTTATTTTTCTTCGTATAATCCCACAATTATTATAAGTTTTGCTCATGTCTCTTATTTTTCTGCTCTAACTCTGTGATTAACTTATTTGATTTGAGTGAGTTGTCTTCCAGCTCTGAGATTCTTTCTTCTGTTTGGTCCACCCTATTTTTGAGGCCTTCCACTGTGTTTTGAATTTCCCTGAATAAATTCTTCATATCGAAGATGTCTGATTGATTCTTCTTCAAGATGTCAATCTCCTTAGTGATTCTTTCTTCCAATTCTTGTATCTTCTTTATAGTTTCTTTGTGTTGGTTATCCATTTTTTCTTGCATTTCATTGAGCTTTTTTACAATCCAATTTTGGGATTCTTCTTCTGTCATTTTAGTGTTTTGGGTTTGTTCAGACTCCATTTCTTGAGAGCTGGTGTATCTCCTAGGGGGAGTATTTTCGGCTTGATTTTTTGAATTGCGTTGGGCCCTCCCCATCTGGGTCAATTGCTTGAGCTCCGTAATCTACTTTTTGTAGTTTCTTGATCAACCACTGGGGGGAGCTCTTCCACCACACTTGGAAGGTTCCCCTGACAGGGGTAGCTTTTGGGGAAAGTGGGTTTTCTTGTCTCGCCCTGCCTCCAGGGGTGGAGTCTACCTCTTTGAGCAAGAGAGATGCGGGCTGAGGGGAGGCTGTATCTCCCCAGTCTGCCCTGCATGCCCTGCACCCCAGTGGCTGTAACTCCCCTTGGCTGCTAGACTTCTCAGTAGATCCTTGATGGAGCCAGGCCTGACGAGCCAATTGCAGATTGTGTAGCGGTGGGATTTGCCAGGAGAGACTCTAGGCTGGGCAGCGATGGGGGACTTGGCCGCTGACGGCTGGGCTGTAGACCCCCTCAATGGCAATTGCTAGCCCACTCGTAGGGCACCAGTACTGGGGGCGACTGATTAGGGTACAGCCAGTGCTGGGTTGGGGGCCTGGGTCAATAGGACGCCCCGTAGCTTCCTCCACACCACCTGTCCGACCGGCTGTTCAGCCAGAGCCCTGGCTTTTACTGACCCGCCCTGTGCGGTTTTATTCGCCTGGGGCAGTTCCAACTTAGAGCCCCCACTTAG
Source organism: Mirza zaza (assembly GCA_008750895.1). NCBI lineage: Eukaryota > Metazoa > Chordata > Mammalia > Primates > Cheirogaleidae > Mirza > Mirza zaza. The sequence continues at coordinate 3,738 of VSMD01075870.1, forward strand.
TCTCCCTGGTTACCAGAGGTGAGACCTTTAACTGCCTCCCTGGTCCGCGCAGATCAGTTTCCTCCCATTTTGGAGCTGTCCTAGCATGGGGCTCAGGGGGGACCACGCCACCACCTTTCACCATCAACCACACCCTCCAGCACCCTCTTCTTCTGCTGCGATTTCCCACCAGTTTCAGACAGATCTCTGGCTGGGTGGGTGTGGAGGTCAGTGGGGAAGCAAGGAGTTCTCCTGTGGGTCTGATCCCACTTCACCACCTGGCCTGGCAGGCCGGCGTCCTCCCATGCGCCCTATTGTTTGCTTTGCATTCTCCAGAGAATGCGATCTTATTTCCCGATCACCTTGTTTATCCTTTTATGAGAGTTCCACATTGCCCCTCTGTGGATTCTCAACGCTATCCTTGTATTGGGGAGATCCACTCGCGCATAAGAGACCAAGATCTGTGTCTCCTTCTCTGGGAGCAGAAGTCTGGAGAATTACCTTTACTCCACCATTTTTTCCAATTCAGTTTGCTCTTCTTTTTCCAATTCCTTGAGTCTATTCATTAGGTTGTTGGTGTCTACTCTTTCTGTTTTTTGGATGTGAGCATTTATTGCTATTAGTTTTACTCTCAGATATGCTTTTGCTGTATCCCACAGGTTTTGGTAAGATGTAGCTCCATTGTCATTTTGTTTGAAGAAATTCTTGATTTCACTCTGAATTTCTTCCTTGACCAAATAGTTAGTCAGCAGTAGATTGTTTAGTTTCCATGACTTAGTGATGTGTATTTCTGTTATAATTGAACTCTAATTTTATACCACTATGGTCAGAGAAGACACATAGTATTATTTTTATTTTCTTGAATTTTTTGAGATCTGCTTTGTGGCCTAGTATGTGATCAATTTTGGAGAAGGATCCATGGGCTGCTGAGAAAAATGTAAATTCAGCTTTATTTTGGTGGAATGTTCTGTATAGATCTGTTAGACCTTTTTGGTCAATACCTTTGTTTAAGCCCCTTATTTCTTTACTTAATTTCTGTTTGCAAGATCTATCCAGGTCATTTAGTGGTGAGTTGAAGTCCCCTGCTATTTTGGTAGTATTGTTTAAAGTGGTATTTAGCTCAGACAAGGTTTGCTTTATGTAATTGGGTGCTCCTGTGTTGGGTGCATAAATATTAAGAATTGTTAGATATTCTTGTTGGATCTTCCCTTTCACCATTATAAAGTGGCCATCTTTATCCTTTTTTACGTTTGCTAATTTAAATCTAATGTTATCTGCGAATAATATAGCTACCCCTGCTTTCTTTTGACTTCCATTTGCCTGGATGATAGTTTCCCATCCCTTGATCTTCAGCCAGGTGGCATCTTTATGGTTTAGATGTGTTTCCTGTAGACAGCAAATACTAGGCTTGTGGGATTTTATTGACTCTGCCAGCCTATGTCTCTTCAGAGGACAGTTTAAACGATTTACATTTGTTGAGAGGATTGAAATTGGAGTAAGATTTCCATTCATATTGATGGATGAAGTCCTGTTGCTTAGTCTTAGACCTTGAGCCATCATGAAGTTCAAGGTCTAGACTTTAATTCTTTGAGGATTTTATTTTGAGGAGTGTCTATTGCCCTGTTCACTGTGGAAGACAGGTCTGAGAATTTCTTGTAGGGCTGGTCTGGTCTTTGCATATTCCTTCAGTGATTGCTTGTCTGAGAAGGATTTTATTTCGCCCTCATAGATGAAACTTAATTTTTCCAGATAAAGAATTCTAGGTTGGGCTTTGTTCTGTTTTAGAAAATTAAGGATAGGCACCCACTCCCTCCTTTCTTGTAAGGTTTCAGATAAGAAGTCTGTGGTTAGTCTGATAGTCTTTCCTTTATAGGTTATTTGTTGTTTTTGCCTTGCTGTATGGAGGATTGCTTTTTTCACATTTACTTTGGTCAGCTTAATAACCACGTGACAAGGCGATTGCCTATTCACGTTGTGTCTCCCAGGAGTTCTGTGCACTTCTTGTATTTGGATATCCAGATTTCTAGCTAGGCCTGGCATATTTTCCTCCAGTATGCTGTAAAATAAATTTTCCAACCCCTGTAAATGTTCCTCTTCCCCTTCTGGAATCCTGATCAATCTGAGATTTGACTTTTTTACATAATCCCACACTTCCTGTAAGCTTTGGTCTTGTCTCTTGTTTCTGTATGCGCTTTCTTCCTCTGATTTGTTTAATGTGTAGGTATAATCTTCAAGCTCTGAGATTCATTCCTCAGCATGATCTATCCTGTTTTTGAGGTTTTCCACTGTATTATGGAGTTCCTTGAATGTTTCCTTCATTGCCAGAATTTCTGCTTGGTTTCTCTGAATTACTTCTATATCTTTGGAGAACTTTTCATTCATTTCCTGGATTGTTCTTGTGGTTTCTCTATGTTGGGATTCTATTTTCTCTTCAATTCCGTTGAGCTATCTAACAATCCATATTTGGAATTCTTCCTCTGTTAGTTTAATCATATCATGTAAGTTGGTGTCAGTTGGTGGGGCATGAGTATTTTCTTTTGGAGGTGACTTTTCTCTCTGATCCTTCATGATTCCTGATGTCTTTCATTGGTTATTCCTCATCTGGATACTTTGTTGAGAACCAGAGGTGCTGGAACTTGATTATGAGCTGTGTTCTTGGGTTCTAAAGGAATGATCCTTGGAAGAGCTGGGGAGTATGTGTTCTGGTCCTGTATCGTCTAAGAGGAGTTTGAGCCTGTTGGATTATCTTTGACCTGATGTCTTCACCTTCTGTCCACAGAATTTAGTGGGTTTGGGTCCCTTGCGTAGACACCCAAGGGATCATTCACTCTAGTGAGATGGAGACCAGTTTCCACCACTAGGTTGAAATGTGAGCCACCGTGTTAAGCACTGAGTTTACTCTTTCTTTTGTTCTCTGTGATTTTTTGGAAGGAGTCAGTTATCAATGTATCCCAAGATCTTTGTATTGCGCTCTAATCCTCTAAATAGGATATACAGGTATCTCAGTGTTAAGCGAATGTCTTGCCACTCCCAAGGGTTCCTTGAGTCCTCAGGAATAGCAGCCACCTTCGCTACTCCACCTTGCTACGATAGGCTCTGCTCTCTGGGCACAGATCACAGCTAAATGCAGCAAGAAACCACCCAGGTTCTAATTTGCGAGATAGCCGCCAAACAAAACACCGCTCTCACCTTTCCACCCTTTTAAATTCAGCTTCTGAGGCCACCTGCCAGGTTAGGGCAGAGGGTAAGACTGAGCTCACTACCAGGGCAGGCCTCTGCAGCGTTTCCAGTCTAAGGGGTGGCGGTGGCACGCTTTGGCAGTGCTGACGCCATGGGTCCCCTGTTCAGCAGACGACTGGGTTGGGTTTGGCAGGCTGGCTTCAAATGACCACTGCCCTCCCTAATTCCCCTTCTTGCAGAGACCCAGTGGTTTATGTATGGGAAACTGCCCTCTGTCTACCCAGCATCAGCCAAAGCTTCAATGGTATCCAAAGGTCAAGCCTCCTTTAAGGTAGAGTCCCCACTTCTTGGGGACTCTGAAAGCATCCTGAGGTGGAATGCCCAATTCGACACTCATTTGTGGGGTACGGGGAGGCGGCTGCTGAGTTCAGCACCTGTAGGTTCAGCTCCTATACCTGCTTCAGTGGAGCGCTGGGAGCTCAACAAGTTGCCTTCTCCAGAAGCCCGAACAGTTCAGTCAGTTTGGGGTAGAGGGGGTGCCAGAGAAATGCTTCCAGCATGGCCCCCACAGCATCTCCAAGCTACGGGGCAGTGCAGTGGTGCTAGGATGCGGCTGCATGTTCGGACCCTACCCCCTCCTGCTACAGCTTCAGTGGAGCTCTGGGAGTTCAAAATGATGCCTTCTCCAGAAGATCAGTTCAGCTGGTTTAGGGTAGTGGGGATGCCTGAAAAACGCCTCCAGTGCAGCCCTCCACGGCTTCTCCAAGCTATGTGGTGAAGTGGCAGCAGCTGCTGGGTTTGGACTTTTTCCCCACCCACTACCACTTCGGCGGAGCGCTGGGACCTCAAAAATCTGCCTTCTCCAGAAGTGCAAGCAGTTCAGCAGGCCTAGGGTAGTGGGGATGCCTGAAAAACGCCTCCTGTGCTGCCCTCCGTGGCGTCTCCACAGGGCGGGGTGGCAAGGCTGGGAAGCGGCTGCTGGGTTCAGACTTTTTCCCCACCCAGTACAGCTTCAGCGGAGCACTGGGAACTGAAAAAGCTACATTCTCCAAAAGCGCGAGCAGTTCAGCTGGCCTAGGGTAGAGGGAATGCCTGGAAAATGCCTCCAGCGTGGCCTTCCGTGAGAACTCTATATTTTCATATTATTTTCATTCACTGTCTAGCAAGAAACAAAGAGAAGAATCCACACTTCTACCCTTTAGAGTATCATAATAATCACAGAATGCTACACAGCCCCCTGCTTCCTGTCTTAAAATATTTCAAAAATTCTAGCTTTTCCTGTTGCTTAAAGTAATTTCTTCACCAACTGTAAAATTTATTGATAAAGGTCACCCCCAATAATTTAATGGTTAGGAATCTATTTTGTTTCAGACAGCATCTAAAGGTCTTTCATTTGACAAATATAATTCATGGGCATCCAAGCAGCTGCCCTCAGGTTCTACTTTGATGTACATATTCTGAGACAGTTGAGCTGTCAAAGAAATCTTGATATTTAGTGGCCGACACAAGAGTAGACCCTAATAGTGTGTTCCTGGGCTAAGCTGAATTCATATTCTCAACCTGCACAAAGTAGTCTGATCATAATCTGAACTTCCTCAAGTTCGTATGCTCAGTTGAGGGCATTGTTTAATATTTAACCGTATTGTACCAGGAAGGTGGTGCTGTGGAGAAATATCAGATAGGTGCCATCATTGGTTGTTTTATTTGAATTGCAACATAGTCTGGCAGGCTGCTGATGACAGCTACCATGCTTGCATTTTACCTCTCTTCAAGGTCTGCAACCTGGAAAAATTTCAACTTACCTGCTGGAAATAAGAACATGTAGTTCCAAGGGCCAGATGAGAAAGCTGAAAGTAAAAGGGTCTTGCCTATGAGGAAGTGAGTGAATGACAGATTTGCAGTGGGGCCCTGGAGTTTGAACTCCTGTGATGACTTCATTCCAACAATAGTGTTCCAGTTGTCTTTTGATTTTCTCCTAACCTCATGTCTGTTCTGATATGGCTCTTGTCATCTTTCATTCTTAGCCTGCCTTCTACATATCCTCTTCCATAAGTCACACTGTGACTCAGAGACCCTCTGTGACCCTTGACTGTATTCTTTAAATAAATGTATAGTCTCCATTTACAAGCTTTTCTGAGATAAGCTAATCATCCCTGGGCCTTGTCTATTAGGCATAGCTTTCTTCTGACACACATTGTCCAACTCTCATGGTGACCCCTGCATTAAAAGAGCTAATACAGAATGTGAAGTTATACCCTCAGCTGACCTTGTAGAGATAATCTAGCTGCCACCTGCTCCTTCCAGCTCTGTCAGTCACCCCTCTGGACATTTCCCCCTGCGTGAACCCAGCAATCCTGCATGTTCTCTCCCTGCAGGGATTTTGTCCCCAGAAGTGTGCTGGACTCCACAGAGTGACCTGCAAGCTATTAAGAGTGGCTTATAGAAGGCTCTGGAACAGGTGATGAATGCAGCATCACAGCTAGCAGGTCAGGAGGGATAGGCTGTGCCTAGAAAGACCCTAACTTTCATCTAGTTCCAGAAGTTCATATTCCTAAGCTCTTTTGCCTGGCATGGTGCTTCTGGTGGATAAATAAAACGGTCTTACCTCTATCAAGTTTCCAACACCTTATGTATACGTTCATTCTCCTGAGAGAATTGAGGTTATATGCTCCATGCAAAAAGAGACAAGAAAGAAGAAAATTACCATTCAGTTATGCATCTATTGCAGCACATGCTTGTGGTGCCCTACACATATGTTTCCAAGCTCAGGCCTTCCCATGCTTCAGTGACTGAGGACACTCTCTGCCCACTGGCAAGTTCTTGGATAACTGAGGACAGGCAGAAAGAGCCACCCAGTTAATGCCCAAAGGAGCAATCCTTCACAAATAAAGAATGAAAACTGATGGGAAAGCAGCCCAGCTTCCCTGTGCCGCAACCCAATTCCAAGGCACATTCCACAAAGTCAATGACAAGATCCCCAGTGGGAGGGCTCCAGCTGCCTGCAGCAGTGACCTGCTCATCAACACACATGTTCCTACCTTTCTTGAGTCATAGCCCCATCCTCTCAAAATGCTTCCTGGAATTCACTCCCAAATAACAATATAGAGATATCCAAATCTTAACTCCAGGGTCTGCTTTTGGGGAAAACTCAAACCGTGAGCTCCATTATGTACCAGGGATTTTACATTCACTATGTCCGTTACTTTTCAGACAAACCATGAAGTATGCAGCAAACCCTTTGTCAGATGAGGATGCTGAGGTTGAAAGAGGTTAAACAGATTCATTAGAATCACATAGCAAATAAGGTTAGAGTCAGGGTTTGAGATCATGCCTGTGTGGCTCTTAAACCTGCCTGATTTCTACCATTTCAGGTTGCTTCACATAAAACCCAGGTTTGGGGCTCAGAACACCTACTCTCTGGGTCAAATCTTCCTTCTTATTGATGTGTGACCTTGGGAAGACCCCTCGCTTGCTTTTTGTCTAAATGTCATTTACATCCCATCTTGGGATTTTTGCACAAGCTATTCACTTAGCCTAGAATTTTGTCCCTCCAGTTTCTAGGTGTGTCAAGTGTCCCAAGGTTACCCTCAGGTTCAAGGTTACTGTAAAAGGACTTAGAAAATTCAGGAAAGCTGGTTATGGCTTATTAAAGCAAAAGGATAGACATCAAAATCAGCAAAGGAAAAAGGCACATAGAATATAAGCTTCCTGTTTTCCCTCTAATACAGGAGTTTTATGACAGCACTTAAATCCCCAGAGAATAATATGTGACAACATGTACATGTGTTGCCAACCTGGAAAGCTCAGCTGAACCTTGACATCCAGGGTTCTTAGTGGGGATCAGTCAGGTAGGCATGGGGCACACCAGTGACTGACCTTCGTTATTCAGTTTCCTGCCTCTACAGGGGTTATAGTTATAAAATGTGAGCCAAGACATCACCCTAAATTACATTGTTACCAAAAAACTATCTGGCCTGGCCCACACCTGCCAGATCTAAAAAGATACTTTTCTCAGGCAGGATGTTTCAAGGGCTTAAAGGTTGTCTTCCTATAGGTGGTCACCAGCAAGTTCTTTTTCAGGAATGCGCAGAGATTGTACAGGCCAGGACTGCTGCATTAATCCTTTGCTGAACACTCTCCTAGCTCCTTCTTGTCATTCAAGAGTCAGCACAAACATGACCTCCTCAGAAAGGCCTTTTCTGACCAACCTGCCTGAACTACCCTCCATCACCTTTCAGTCACTTTGCCTGGACTTAGTTTCATCATTGCTCTTCTTACCTCAGTATATTTTCTAGTTTGTTTATTATATACCTCCACCCTCCAGATTGTAATCTCTTTGAGAGTAGAAATGCTTGACTGTATTTTATCTCAAATGCCAAAACAGAGAATTCAAAGAACAAGCACTTCTTTTAAAAAAAACAAAACAAGTGTTCATGAGCACTTTTTTTTAATTTCAGCCTATTACTGGGTACGAATGTTTATATATATTGCCTTTACCCCACCTGAGTCAGAGCATCAACACTTTTTGATGAAGGAATCTGGACAATGAACAGATTTGGAATTTTTAAGTTAATTTATGTTTTAACTAGATTTTGAGTTCTTATAAACAAAGACTATTTTTCATATGATTATTCTACCTGAAAGTTCTCAAGACAGGGTTGAGTAAGAGCAGGTAGTTGAGACAAGCTTGTTCAGAGTGTGGCATCTTCCTTTCTCTAATGCTCCACCCGTCCATGCCCTCCAGGGTATTTCCCGTCCTCTCCCTTCCTTCTTTTTCTCTTGGTTTGCTTCTGTGACTAGTGAATTATATTGTTTTCCTAACCTGCAGTTGTCCCTGTTTTTTTTTTTCTTATCTTTTTCCGCAAATTGGCTCTTCCTGAGATGACAAGCAAGTCTCTCCCATAACATCTATGGCTCTCTGAAGACTTATCTCTACCAGAAAGTTCATATAACACTTTATAGCAAATGTCCATCTGAAGTGGCTACATTCCAAGGCCTCAATAGCTAGTGGCCACTGTTTGAACAGTGCAGGGCTAGCTTTACCTGGGAAAGGAAAAGAAATCTGAATGAGAGTCTAGAATGGACTCAGGAAAGGACAGCCCATGATCAAGGAGTCAAAAGGCCATGGACTTTATTTCAACAGGTTTTTGTCAACAAGTGAAGGTAAGTAGAGGACACAGACTTGTGTGTGGATTCTTGTATGCAAAAAATTGCCAATATTTCCCGAAATGCCATCTTTATAAAGATAGCCATGGGGTCTGGAACAACTCTGGAGTCCAATGACCTGGGTCTGAGTCACACTCCCAATGGATCAGCTCTAGGACATGGGGGAATAAATTCATTCCTCTGGGATTTAGTTACCTCTTCTGTAAAATAAAGATATGAATAATATGTACCTCATAGAATCATTTGGGGATTCAATTAATGAAAAACAGCAGACATTCTGAATAATTTCTACTGCGTAGGACACACGCTGGCCAAGACGTGTTTTGTTGCTGCTGAATTATTCCTGCATTCCCAGGGAGGATTACTGGAGTGGCTTTCCACATAGGAAGGTTAGATCGGCTATGGGCCTAGTGGCTCTGTGCCTAAATGCTCCAAACTTTTCACCTTCTATTAGGCTGCCCTCCTATAGGTGTGATAGGTGCTGAATCAGCAGAAAAGTAATCCATTTCTTGCAGAGACATCAGACCTGAGGGAAGCTGAACAGCCCACTCCTTGAAATGCCCTTGCAGGAGAACTGGGCATGCTGGGTATCAGCTACTCTCAGAGGCAATAGAGCCTGTGAAAGGAGACTGTAGCCATCTGGAGTATCGTGTGTATGTCCCGTAGCATTCCAAGTTTTTGATTAATTCCATCAATAACTCTTGAACCCCTGTGTGCCAGGCACTGTCTTAGTGTGAAGGATATGGAGGTAACCTAGACATTTTCGGGTTCATGCCCTCGATGGGCTCATTTCATAGTGAGGAGAGAAACATCCAACAAGAAGGCAGAGGAATCTAGCAATCACATATTGTTTAAGTGCCAAGAAGGAAATGAATGTGGTGCAGAGATCCAAAGTAATGGGAATCTGGTTAGCTCAGAGGGTCAAGGAAGGACTCTCTGAGGAGTTGGTATTTTAAGCAGAGACAGGAAGACTTAGTGCTTGTCTCATGAACAGCCAGAAGAGCCTCCCAGTTGGCAGCAAGAGCAAGTGCAAAGGCCCTATGGCAAGAAACGGCCTGGCTTTGTTTGCTGAATGACAGGAGGCCTGTGTGCCTAGAAGGTGGTGAGTGAGGTGAGATAATGAAAGGAGAAGAGGCTGGTGGTGGGCAGGAACCTCAGGGCCAATGGAAGAGTCTGACATTTATTAAGTACCTCAAGAACCCTCTGGAGGGTCTTTAGATTGTCTGGGAGGGGCACGAGTGTAAGCGCCCTGGTGGGGCGCATGCCATCCTGGGCATTGGGGAAAAGATGATACTGCTTGGGCCAGGGTAATGGCCATGGAGCTGGTGAGGGTCTGACCAGGGCAGGGGTAATGGGGCGGAAGAGAGGGTGATATTTCAAAGGCATTTAAACTCTTAAAGATATTGCTAATTATGTCTTCCAAAATTTTATACTCACAGTTTTACAATACACAATGTGAAGAGAGCAATGGAAAGAATTGTTAACAGCCACAAAGCCGTCACTTAGTATTTTGCTTTCTTTCCTTTGTCATCCATCTCTCCACCCCTCTATCCATCACCAGGCCATACAACCCATTTCAGTACAAGTGACAGGATGAGGACTCTTCACTACCAAACACTGCATGTCCAGTGTGCACACATGTTCTGACTTGCACAAACCTGGTGTGTAAACTAAGATAATCTATTCATCCAGACTTATTTAAAATTTTGATGTTTAGTTCATCATGGATTTTTGCATTAATATGGAGATATTTATAATTTTGCATTTGAATATAATTGATCTTGACTACTGTGATTTTTGATGACTTTGTGCTTAAGTGGAATAACTCACTCTGCTCAGCTGAAATCTCGACCAGTTTTATAAATACACTGTGTGTGTGCAGAAGGAATGAGCTTTCCCTGCTCCTTTCTATGACTCCTTTGGGATTGGTCTTTTTCCTGCTTACAGAGTGCTCAGTTTGGGGAAGTGTGTAGAGACAATCTTTTCCCTAGATGAGGGCAGGAGAGTGGAAGGACTTTCAACTGGTGGGGGCTTCTAGACCCTGAAGGGGTGGAATAGGGGGGCTGGGTGTTCTCACGCCAAACCTGCACCCACACAGCTGGGCAGACACAGCAGGCCCCCATTATATCTAGAAAATTAAGTCCCAGGACATTTATGACATGTGTGCGTCTTCACACAGCAATTGGTATGAGAACTCTTCAAGCATGTGTGATGAGAAGGAAAGAGTTCAACAATCCACCCTCAGCAAAGTCCCAACCTGTTAATCATTTTTTCATTAAAATATGAACTCTTATCTCCCCTTCTTGATAAAAGAAAACATACTGTGTACTTTGGGGTTACTCTGTAACTCTTGTCCTCTCTCAGCTGTGAGTTGAACTTTATTCATATTGAGACAACATGTATGGTAGGACAGCCAAGGAGCCGGTACCAGCCTTGGTTATGTGCACTGTTCCCTCCAGCCAGGGCCGAAACCAGCCACACTCACAGATCTAGATCTGAGGCCCCCTGCAGGCCACAGGGCAGGATCTGGGCTGGGCTGGGCTCCTTTGGGATGGAAACACACAATCATTAACACTCAGTTTATACATTAGGCAACTGAGGCTGAGGGACATTCAATAGCTCACACAGGGCCTGCACATCAGTCATGTTCTCAGGATCCCAACCTGCCAGCTGTCCACAGAGCAGACAGAAGAGCTGTCCCTCAAGTGCAGAGAAAGCCCACGGGCCCCCTGGTTCAGGTCCACACCACACCCTTTTCTGCCACCCTCTGTCTCTGACTTGTTCTCACAGATTTTTAGCAAGTCAGAAATCACAGAAAAATTTCCCATTTTACACCCACTAGGATACTATATTTAAAAAAAATGAAAATAACAAGTATTGAAAAACATGTACAGAAATTGGATTCTTCACATATTGCTAGTGAGGATATAATATGGTGCAGCCACCATAGAAAACAGTTTGGGGGGTTGTGAAAATGTTAAACATTAAATTACCATATTACCCAGCAATTCCACTCCTCACTATATACCTAAAGAAATTGAAAACAGTTACTTCAACAAACACATGTGCTCACATGTTCATAATAGCACAATTCACAATAGGCAAAAGCTGTCAGCAGCAGCCAAAATGCCCATCAACAGATGGGAGGGTAAATACATTGTGGTCTATCCATACAATGGAATATTATTTGGCTATAAAAGGGATGGAGTAATGACACATGTTATAAAATGGATAAGTCCTGAAAACATTATGCTAAGTGAAAGAAGGCAAACACCAAAGTCCATCATATGTATTATATGAAATATCCAGATGGGTAAACCCACTGAGACAGAACACACAGTGCTGGTTGCCAGGGGCTGGGGATAAGGGAGAGTGGGAAGAAACTTCTCAATAGGTACAGGATTTAATTTTGGATCAATGGAATGTTTTGGAACTAGATAGAGGCAATGACTGCACGACACTGTGAATGTACTAAACCCCACTGATTTGTTCTCTTTAACATGGTTAATTTATGTTATATAAATTTTACCTCTATGCATTTCTAGACACTGAGAAATATTTGCTAGAAGCATGAGACATGTCCCCATGGGTCCTGCCAAGCCCAGTCACTTTATCAAGGGCCCCGTCCAGCCATAAGCCTCCTGCTGACTCCAGGAGTACAAGGTCCATAGCATGGTCTGTAACTGGATTACTACCTAATAAAGGGTAATTAAAACTGGTTCAATTCAGACACTGTACTTTGCAACCAAGAAACAACATATTGAACAATGATAGCGATGGTTAAGCTGGGCCATTCTCACAGTCTGAAATGCTTCTCTCCTTACCTTCTGTCCAGGCACCCGTCCGTCCACAGCTCTGCAAGCCAAGTGTCACTCATTTGGAAAGCCCCACTGCACTCGAGGAGGCTCCACATCCCCTTATCTCTGCCTTCCCTAACTCCCCAGATCTTTCTAGTCATCTCCTTGCAGTAGAGAACCCCACCTAGGGTCTCAGGTTATGACTCCGTCTCCGACAGTCTTGTTCACACACTGCTGTATGGTTCTTACCCCTGCAATGCATCATAGCACTGGGCACGGGAAAGAACCAATGTAGACTTCAGGGAGGGCCCCATGGTTCTGGGGATAACTGTGGAACAGATCGGATTAGAGCAGAGGTGAGGTGAGCTTGGCTGGGCTGGGCCCCTTGAGAAAGTCATGGGGCTTGGCAGGCACCATAATGACAAGTCTTCATTAAATTGCATTAAACAATTCTGGGTGCTTGTTTATTTCCTGATGAGAGGGTTCATTACTTTCCTCTGATCATCAAAAGACTCCATGTCCCAACTACAGGTCAAAAACTCCAGCTTTTGGACAGAGGTGAGCTCAGCTGAATGAACCTCCTGGCCTTCTCCTCTCGCCGCCCTGGAATCAGGTCAGTTCAAGCAGTCTCACAAAGAGGAAATCTCTAATTTTTTCAGTGATTATTAAACCTTGCCCTCTGTTCACTTGGGGTGAATCACAACCTAGATTTATGACAAAAATAATTAATGACATTTTTGTAATTTAGAGCAAAAAGTAAGTTAATTGATGGAATTTTATTCATTTTAAAAAGTTACTATTTTTGAAAAGGTGATATTCACACGTTGCCGACATTAAAAAGGTATACAGTGCCAGACACAGTTGCTCATGTTTGTAATCCCAGCACTTTGGGAGGTCGAGGCAGAAAGATTGCTTAAGGCCAAGAGTTTGAGACCACCCTGAGCAACAGATCAAGACCCTATCTTTACAAAAAATACAAAAATTATCCAGCTATGCTAGTGCCCACCTGTAATCCAGGCTACTGGGGAGGCTGAGGCAGAATGATCACTTGAGCCCAGGAGTTTGAGTTTGCAGTGACCTATAATGATGCGACTGCACTCTAGCCCAGGCAACAGAGTGAGATCCTGTCTCAAAAAAGAAAGGTATAGAGGATAATAATTTAAAACTATTAAGGATAAATTTTTAATTATTTTGATACATTTACCAGATTAAGAAAATGTCCTGTTATTAGTAATTTTTTTGAGAGAGAGAGAGTTTCAGAAAAACTCTTACTCTGTTTTCCTAGTTAGAGTGCCGTGGCATCAGCCTAGCTCACAGCAACCTCAAACTCCTGGGCTCAAGCAATCCTGCTGCCTCAGTCTCCTGAGTAGCTGGGACTACAGGCATGCGCCACCATGCCTGGCTAGTTTTTTCTATATATATTTTAGTTGGCTAATTAATTTCTTTCTATTTTTAATAGAGATGGGGTCTTGCTCTTGCTCAGAGCTGGTTTTGAACTCCTGACCTTGAGCAATCCACACGCCTCTGCCTCCCAGAGAGCTAGGATTATAGGTCTGAGCCATCGCGAACAGCCTGTTATTAGTAATTTAAGATTTCTTATATTCTTATATCAATAATGGGAGATGAATATTATCAAATGCTTCCCCGAAAAGTACTGAGAGGCTGATATTACCTTTTCCCTTTAATCTGCTGATGAGATCATTGGTATTTACACTTTTTCTCTGTTAACTACCCTAAAGTCCCAGTGTAATAGTCTACTTGGTCATGGCATATCATCTTTTGATCATGGCTGTATTTGGTTTGCCACTATTTTGTTTAGTATCTAAAGAACAACCTGGGCAGATACAATGAGACACAGACATGTCACGTTTGGGGGTCTTAGGGAGTAGCCAATCATACAATTTTCTTAAAACATTATGCACATGTGAAGAACTAGCCAAGAGTCAAGACCGAAGTAGCCAGCTGAGGTCAGATGAAGAGAGTCTTGTGCTGCTACCCAGAGGTGTTTACATTCTATTCAACGGGTGACAGGAACAGTTGGAGGAATTTCCCCAATGCAGGAATGTCATAATATCCATGTAGTCTGAGGCTTTGGTGACTGAGGAGTGCATTCTCTGGAATACTTCTGCCCAAATTCAGGCAAAACAAGTTAGGCTATTACTGCAACAATGAGAATGAGATGGTGCAGGCTTTGTTCTCGTTTTGTAACAGATCCATCTCCATCCTCCTCTTTTCCTGCATTAATTTGCTGTGTCATGAATTTCCTTCCACGTGGTCTTCTAAAGCTTGATTGAAATTTTCAGATTTCTCTTTCGCTGATTGGATTCATGACCTTTCACTTTTTCCTTTCTGAGAAACCTGAATGATCTTGATTGCAACATGTCAGAACTATTTGCAACATCCTACTTTCTGCTGAAACAATGAGTTCAGAAAATGCGTAATTATGTAATGTGTAGAAGAACGTGCATGTCATGCTTGTAGTCACAACCAGTTCTGTAGCATTTCTACATCATGGTGGCAAAGTGCTGGGAGGGGTGGAGGAAATATTTACGTTAGGTAATTCTGATACAACCTGCCACGTTGTTTCAGGAGGCCCCTTGAAATCCTAGCAAGCCTGCCACTGGCACAATCTGGAACCATAAGATCTGCCTCCCTGCCCTGGCTTGGTGGTTTAATCATGTGAGCGAGTCTCATCCCCATGTGTCTGCTTCCACGTCTATATATTGGGAATGAAAATCATCCCAGAACAACTTATCTCACAGAGTTGTCATGAGGATCAATGAAGAGAGACGGGAAGAACTTTAGGAAATGTGAGGTGCCATGGAGATGTTAGTGGTTATTTTATTCAGGAAATAGATGCTCTGGGATGGAGTAGAAAGCGAGCAGTTGTGATTAAGTCCTCTCCGTCCTCCTCCTCTTTTCTTTGCCATAAAGGTCAGTGAGGTGCTTGTACCCCAGCGTCCAGAGAAGAGAAAAGACGTCCTCTGCCTGAACCAAGCACTCATCAGTGGATTTTCTAGGGGACCTGACCAGGTCCCTGTGCAGGGGGCAGAGCTCTGGGCATCCCCCATTCAGAAGGCCTGGGCTGCAGTGCTGCCACACAGGAATTCTGTGTGGCCTTGGGCAAGGCTGAGCCTGTGCTGAAGAGTAAGACCTTAGGCTCTAAAGCTAGAGGACGTAAACCTCCATCCTGGCTCTGCTATAATTAGAGATGTAACCTTGGATGTCAGTTAACCTCTCTGTGGTTTAGTTTGCTCATCTGTAGAATAGCGTTTGTAACAATATCAATGTCACAGGGTTGTTGGACAGACTGAATAAGTTAATGCAGGGAAAGCACTTAGAGTGACACATATAAGCTATTGCTGACTGAGCTAAGGCCTATGTGTGAGCAAGTGTGAGGGTGTTAGTGAGAGTTTGTGTGTGAGAGATTTTTGGCAGTCCCAGTTGAAAAACCACTCCAGAAGTTAGAACTACTGGCTTAAATGGGCAGTTGTCGTCTCCCAGGTTCATCCTATTCCTTCTTTGTTCTGCTTCTTGACCAGAGGAGCTCTTGCTCTTAAACTGGGCTGGAAGACCTGGGGGACCAAAAATGATATAAAGACGTGAAGGAGAATAAAGGGGATGGATATTCAGAAAATGATACAGGAACACAGAGTCAAGAGAGGCATGCAGTCCTGCAGCGGTCTTCTCATTGGGATGAGGAAGTCCTTGGTCCTCTTGGGTCAAGTCTGGTCAGTTTTCTTCGTGAACAGATGACGAAATAGGCCCAGGCAAGCCCAAGGTCTCACACTTCCCATCCTCCAAGTCCTGTCGATTCTGTTGTCTTTATATCTTTCCAAGGAGGATAGTGTTTAAGGAAAGAAAGAAAGATTAACTGCTCAATGCTGCTGGAAGCTTAAGTAAAAGATGCTTTTATTTCATTGATATTACCCCAATTTTCAATCCAATATTTATTTGTATTTATATGTCCAGTTTGTCTTTTTCATGTTATAGTATAAGCTTCATGACAGCAGTGGTTCTCACTGTTTCATATTTAGTGCTTGACATGTTCCCGGTACACAGCAGATACACACCCCAACCAATGCACAATGACACTCAGGTGAGATCCTTACCTCCCCCAATGCCTAGAGAGAACGTCCTTAGACCTGCCACTCTCCTCAGCACCACCCTCAACAATGAGGGCCAGAAGTGTTGGCTACTTCTCTCCTTCAGCTACCAAAATTTAGATGCCACACATTTGGTCAAACCAAGTTTTGCCCTGCTCAGTAGAATGGGGAGTTGGGTGTGAGTTACAGGAGAGTAATCTTACGTTCATTTGTTTACACCCTCAAGACTGTGACCTGGAAATTTGAATCTATTACCAAATTGTTCCTGAACAATATTGACTTCCTATTCATCAAGCAATTCCTTGCTCAGTGGTAAGTCTTGATTGGCTTCCCAGAAGAGTAAGCAATTGGGCCAACAATATAAAAGGACAGAAATATCAGAGTGATGATGCTCCTGACATTACTAAGTCCCTGGGCAACCTGTGCACTGATACTGGTAATCTGAGCCTCATGCTTCTCTGTATGTTTTTTGAGACTGAACTTTGATTCAATGATAACAACACCAAGAAAGAAGATAATGCACTCAATGTTGATGAGGACACTGTGTCCTCATACATCTATAATTACTGAACTTTGGCTGTGTGGTAATTATTTGTTTGTCATTATTTTAAAACAAAATAATGTCTGGGTCTTAGCCACCTTTGTACCCTAATCACTTCAAGCAGAGATTTAAAAGCACATGACGAATGCTTTGATACAGGAGTAAGAACATGACAGACACAGAGTGGTTGGGGTGTTCTTCTGACACGCAATGCTTTACTTCACTCATTCAACATGACTCTCACTATGCAAATCTCTTCATGTTAGAAGGTGGTACCTTCTCTAGAACAAGTAGCAGAAAGAATATGCCTTCTATTACTGACCCTTGCAGAGCACGTCCATTGACAATGGTTGGGGCACGGTGCCAGCTACATTTTTCTTCCAACCAATGACTAGTCTATAGTGTTGGCGTGGATTCCAACCAATCAATTCAGTTCTGAGGTTCACAGGACAAGCGAACAGTCATGTCAGGCTTAGTTTAGTTACAAAATACTCATAGGCAAGCATGTGTTTTGGAGGAAGATGAACAAATTAGTTTTTATAGTGGTTTTGTTTCCAAAAGGATAAGAATGGATTTAAGTTTAGGTGAGCTAGTTAAGTTGTTGATAGTTATCAAATGACACTATAACCTTTCCTAGTGTGAATGCATTCTGTGGACCTCTGTTTGGAAGCATGAAGAGGGAGATACTCTCAACAACACCATTACTATGGTCAGATTTTGCATCTTTCCTTCTCCCTGCTGGAATGAGAAAGAGTCCTTTGCTCTGATAGACCCACCGGGGAGTTGTGGTGGGAATAACCATGGAGATATGAACAAGAATCTCAAACAATTTGCTGTTTCATTCTTTGTCTCACGATGGCCCACAGTGAACCTTATCAGAGAGCAGTAGGTGTTGCATACTGACGTACAAGACCAGCAGAGGACTTTTCACCTCCCTTCGTGTTAGCTTTATATATAATATTTTCTTCTGATCAATACCGTCTGGGAAAACACTTGCAATCACTGAGCCTCAGTTCCTACATCTATAAACCAGGTATAGCAGCATAATCCTATTTAACACAGGCCACGGGAGCCACTGAAAAGAGACAGAAATTTATCAGAATTCTCTGGACTTTTTACTTGTCCTGGGAATTTTTACTTTTTTACTTCTTACTTGTCCTGGGAATTTTCTCCCAGCCTTCCATGTCTGTCATTTGTTGATATTCAAGCTTTGCACCATTCTTCTTTTAATTACCTCTCTGTAGGGCTCCATTAGCCCAGAGGTTCCAGAGGTATGCCATGTGCACACCACCACCGAGAGCATTTATGAGTCTTTCTCCCTCTACTGGGAGGCTGCTTCCAAGACATGGACTGTGTGACTTCCAGACCAAGCCTGGCACAGCATTGGAATATGATACTCAACCCCTTTGTCTTGATTCAGTACATAGACAAATAGAAGAAGTCTCACATAAACTTTCCACAAGCAGCTATGGATGGTAATAGGTTGTTTCCCAGTGAAACCCTCATATCTGAAGATGAAAAACTATAATGATAGACATTTCCGGTTGTTCAACCAACTTCCAGGAAATGAAAAGGAGTCTGCAGAGATAGTTGTGAGTTAATACATTTTATCAATGAGATGCCCACCTACTTGGGCCAATGCTAAGCTGATCTGGAGACATACATCCCAGAAGGATGTAAAGAGTTGGTGAAGGCTGAGTAACAATTTTGTAGTAGGGCTGAGAGAAAGGATAATGAGACAAGGAAGTACACAAGTTTAGCTTAACTGTCTTCTATTTCTTTTGAGTTTTAAGAACTTTGAAATTTCACTTGTCATGCAATTCATGATTCTTCAGGCCAAGCAATCCACGTGATGATAATGAGTTGATGTAGTTTTCACATGCTAAGTGCTGGCCTTTCCCATCAGCAATGCATCTTGGAGCCCCCCAGGAGATAGGAACTGTCACAATAATAGCCCTCTCCTTACCAACTCCTGAGACCTACTCTTCTTCATTAGAAAATCCTCCACTCCTCAAAATGCAGAAAATCACCTGCTTTGAACACACTGCCCACATAAGAAGGTTCAGATAATCTGTCTGGAGTCCTGGGTGCTGTGTGTGCCTGTAGCAACCTCTGCCCCCTCATTGGTGGCTATGGTGGTTGGGGTCCACCTGGACATCCAGGCTGTTGTTCTCTTCCTCTCTCCTTTCACACTCGTTGTTCCCTCACCTGCAGTCTTCCCTGAGAGAGGGGGCCATTTTTTGTTCAAGAATATGTCTACCTTGTTGTCTACTGCAGGACCCCTGCAGGTGCATAGGAAGCAGCAGGAATGATACCGTTGGGTGCAGCCATTAGCTCGATCTTGTCCGCCCCTATCCTTCCCTTAGGAGCCCTCTTGCCTACAGAACCACAGTTGATCAGCCTGCACATGCAGAGATGGGGCCTGAGGCACAGCCAAGTGCTTTTACAGGATTAATAATTTAGGAAGATGGTGGGTTTATGACAGTCAGAGAGAAAGGACACACAGCGGCCCAGCCATCTCACCAGCTCAACTCCAATAGCCTTTTTGGATGCCAACTCTGTGTGAAGCACTCTATTAGGGGCTGGGCATTTAGTTATGAAAAATAACAGATTGTGTCCTAACTGTGCTCTGGAGAAGCTCACCATCTGCTAAACGTCGCAGATGTGGAAACCCACAATGGCAGTAGAGAGTAGAGTGGACAATAGCAGAACTGCATGGCGGGGATAGGAGTTGCCCAGAGGAGGAAGTGGTTATAGCTGTGTGGGGAGGGTGGGGAGGAAAGACTCTAAGAGAAGGGTCTGTGTTCCTGGGTTTGAAGGATGAGTAGGAGTCTCCCAGGGGCCTCAGGGGCAGTGTAGGCAAAGTGCGTGGGTAAAGCTCTGTAACTGTAGCTCCTTTGGATGATTCATCATATTTCAAGATGAGGGCAGCCCTGCAAACAAGGGAAGATTAGAGGAGATTTAATGTCAATGGCTTTATTTGAGTTTATAATATGAACCCATAACCTTTGGACTTAGTGATAACACTGATTGCATTGCTATGAGTTCCTACAGAATATGAACTCTAGGAGTTCAACGTGGTTGTGTCTGTGATTCTTTGCCAACTGCCAAGGTGGAGAGGGCTCCTCTGACTGCAGGCGGAGCACAGGTGGCCCTGCTATTGGCTGCAGCTCTGGTGCTGCCTCCTTTCCCAGCACATAAACATTCAGCCAGCCCCACTGAATCACCTCCGTGCTGGGAAGGGAAGCTCCACAGGCATAACCCACCAAAGAGCAGCACACACTCAGAGAACAACTCAGAGGAGAGAACTGAAGAAGGAAAGCAGGAATGGACCTCATCCCAGACTTTGGCCTGGAAACCTGGGTTCTCCTGGCTACCAGCCTAGTGCTCCTCTATCTGTGAGTATCTGTCCAGGCCCCACTGTTGTGTAACTTTAGACATGGGGTACAATCTGGCCCTCTTTCTCTTTTCTGTGGTGAATATTGAAAGAGATAATTGAGGGGAAGTTGCTTAAATGTTGGAAGATACAAAGCATACAGTTGTTGATCTTATGTAGATCTGTGAAAGGATTAAATAAAACTTCCCCCACAGTATCCATCTCCATGTTCTCTAACTAGCAGCGTTTTTTTTTTTTAATTTTTATATATATATATATTAGTTGGCCAATTAATTTGTTTCTATTTATAGTAGAGACGGGGTCTCGCTCTTGCTCAGGCTGGTTTCGAACTCCTGACCTCGAGCAATCCTCCCGCCTCGGCCTCCCAGACTGCTACTAGCAGTGTTTAGTGACAGCATTTGGTCCTGGGGCTGATTTCTGATTGACCATGAGTTTGAACCTAGACTAATCAATCAGAATTCTGCAGAGGCCGATTACAAACAATGGGGCACTGTGTGCTTGGCATCCTCGCCCCCTTCCCAAGCTCTGGGGATTGTAGGCACAGGAGGGGTGGCTTGGTGAGTGTCTCTTTAACTTTCCCTTCTGGGTTCTGTGTTTGCTGCAAGATATGTGTACAGGAATTGTATCCTGTAAACTGGGGTGGGTCCTGTTCCCCTGCCTCCCACCCCAATCACAATTTACACAGGTACAATGGGGTAGCCCAGATTTCATGGGAGGTTCTCCCTTGCTTATACCTCTTTTCTGTGCCATCCTCAGGACTCTTCTTGCTCCTATAATTCAACTCCTCCACCCAGTAATATGCCGAATTACTTACCTATAAATGTTGGATATTTAGAGCAGAGGAGATCTGGAGGAAATCTTGAAGTTTTATTCTTTTCTTTTCTTTTTTTTTTCTTTTTTTTTTTGTTTTTGAGACAGAGTCTTGCTTTGTTGCTCAGACTAGAGTGAGTGCCGTGGCTTCAGCCTAGCTCACAGCAACCTCAAACTCCTGGGCTCAAGCAATCCTCCTGCCTCAGCCTCCTGAGTAGCTGGGACTTCAGGCATGCACCACCATGCCCGGATAATTTTTTCTATATATATTAGTTGGCCAATTAATTTCTTTCTATTTATAGTAGAGACAGGGTCTCGCTCTTGCTCAGGCTGGTTTCGAACTCCTGACCTCAAGCAATCTGCCCGCCTTGGCCTCACAGAATGCTAGGATTATAGGCTTGAGCCACCGTGCCCGGCCAGTTTTATTCTTTTCTTTCACCATTTTATTCCAGTGTCTGGGAGGTTAGCATTAGTATAGAGCTTTATTTCTCCCTTGATATTAATATGCAAGTGGCCTGAAAAGGCAGTAACCACAAAATCCAATATAGGTTATCTTAATCTGTCAGTCTAAAGTACTATGTGGGACTGTGAGCCAGTGAGGACATAAAAATCACCCAGGGAGTAGGCAGGATAAATTCAGAGAATATTCCTCATCTCTTAGTACTCCACCCCCAGAGATACTTGTGGGCCCTGGGCCCCATTAGAGATACTTCATGGCAGATGGGTTGGCATCTCGCCTGCTTAAAGCCTATGCACAGGCACACAATCTGTGTCACTCTGTGTGTGGTGTCTCTGGTAGTGAACCTATTGTAGACATTCAGGCAGCCTGGCAAACAATACCGAATCTCTAGAAGACACTGGTGCAACCCAGGAGTCAGTAGCTATAGCACAGACAATGCCCTATTTATGGTAGCACAATAAAACACAAGAGAAATGATTGGCTTTTTCTGATAGCCTTCATTGTACAAAGGAACATTACAAAAAGGAGGAGAGCTGGAAGGAAACTAAGAAATTCACCCAGCCTGTCCTCTGCTTTATATGGTACCATGCGAGTTTACAAACTAGACTAGATCTTTCCTTGGGGGCCAATGCTGTTGACAAATGAGCTTCATTGCATGGCCTCACTTGAGAGTTCATATATTATGTCGAAGTTCAGAAACAGAGATTAGTTTAATGGATTTGCCACAGTTACAATGAAAAAGGAAAGAACTGGAGTGGGAATGACCAAAGCCTCCCTGGTTTTAGCAGTTGGTGCACAGACTTCCACTAATTCTTCTGAGGGAAGGATCCAAGTGGACCTAGGTGAGCTGCCTCTGCTGGTCCTTCAAATACACGTACTTCCACACCGGTTATCAGTTTTATCACATAAGATTTACTGGATTTGTACAGAATATTTGGAAACTATACTGGCCTAAAACCTAACCTGTAAAGAAAAGGAAATAAGGTCTTAATTCAATTATCTAGAACATTTTAGTGTTATTTATGTCATGTAACATAATGCATCTTATGGTATCAAGAAGAAGGAAGCTGAACTTTGGAAGGCCCTTCTCTTTCAGCTAAAAGCACTTGTGGGAAATGTGGAACCATGTCTACACACCATACTTTCCTCATTTGCCTTTATAGGGCCAACCTTGTGGGCCTAGAACCTTCATGGTTAGCTCAGTGCCTGGGAGCCGCTTTCCTCAGCCTCTCTACATCCTCCCATCTGCAATGACTCAGTAGCACCAGAGTGGGAAGGTCTTCAGGGATTCAGAAGCCCCAGTTGGAAGAGGCCATACATGACACACCAGTGATGTCTGCACCAGCGTTAATGGATTTTCCTACAGAGGGAGTTGATGTGCAGAGGCAATAAAATGACTGCTTTGTAATTGGCCACCTGGGAACAATGAGTGTGCCTGACCCTGTGCTTCTCAGGGATCACCTGTTGTAGGACCACATTCCACAAGGGGAGGAAGGGCCTGGAATGGATTCTGTAGTCCTTGGTTCCTCTGCAGAATGTCATTCTGGGAACATACAGGTCAACCATCCTTCCCTATAGCTCAAATTAACCAGATCCTCTGACCACAGACACTTGGGTATAAATAAAAAGTGCTCACTTTTCTGTAAGTTCAATGGAAGCCTTGAACACTGTTGTCATTCAATTAAAATAAGAATGCTGTGACTCCTCTAAGACCTCCTTCTGAAGATGGTTTTACAAAGGGCCAGATCTTAAAACAGGGTCATATTTTATAGGGAAGGGAAAGCATAAGCCTCTGAGGAAACGATAAGAGCAGTGTCACTGTAGGCTGTTGGTGACCCTGTATAATTGAGCACATGCACTTATACAAAATCAAATCACTGGAGAAGAAGAAAAATACTTCAGATCTTTTTTACTGAGAATAAGAATTTCCAAATCTTAGAAGAGTTAATTTACTAAATGGACATAAGAGAATGAAATGCCCTGGAAGAATTCCAGTCTGAACCACTCAAGGAACATTGAATTTGGGGGACATTTATAAAGTATTCATTCCAGGATTGGAACCCTGAAGATTTCAGTTCCTTTTAGCTGATCATTCTGACTTTGGGTGGGTCTCACACAGGAGGCAGGAAAAGAAGATGATGGGTGATTGTAGCTATTGCTGCCGCTGTTGGGTGTTGCCTAGGCAGGACTTGTCTCTCTTTCCCACACAGTTCCTTAGTCAGTGACAGGAGAGCTCCCATAGCTATAATACCACAATCCCTGTTACTTGCCTTTCTCTTTCACTTTATAGATATGAGACTCATTCACATGGACTGTTTAAGAAGCTGGGAATTCCTGGGCCTACACCTCTGCCTCTCGTGGGAAATGTTCTGTCTTACCGCAAGGTGGGTTTTTTTGAACTCTCTCTTTTGCTTCATATGGTTGCAAACACCAGCTTATTCCATTGGTAAAAATGCCCCTCCTCAGGAGGAAGTTCTGAGGTTTTATATACCTCAGAAATGATGTGTAGACCCCACCCAGAGCACAGCCAGGTTAACCTGGGGCTCTGCTGTCTAGTCTCCGCAGCCTGAGGTTTGCCTCAGCAGAACAGCTCAGATCTCTGGCAGATCCGGACTTAATGTTCAGGGCTTGATGTTCAGACTTTGTGAACAAAATATTTTTGGCCTACTGTATATTCACAAGAAGGTACAGTCATACTTAGTATTAGGAGACATGCAGGAAGGGGGACCCCAGTAGTGGCTCATTAAGCTGTGTGCACAAAATTCAATCTTTCTTGTTTAGCAAGAGCAATTGAGTAGCCTTGTTTCCCTTCCTTCTGCACAGCTTGGAAACTTCAGTTTATTAGGCAACCCTTGTATTCATGGGGTAATTTGCACCTACTTGATATCTCTCAAGAACTGCTAAATTCCCTCTGGGTACTTCATAGTTGTACCCCAGCTTTTGCTCTCCATGGTATATTTTGGAACTTTACCAGGCAGAGAAAGAGAGTTCTGCTTTGTTTCTTTTCCTTGAAAGGCTGCACCCTCTGGGTGCATCTGAGCAGGGAGTGGATATAACTGAGACTAGATGTTTGTTGTCCACTGACTTCAGATACTGAAGCCATGAAATAAATTTTGTTTTGTTTTGTTTTAACAAAAGCAGACTCACTTTTGCAAAATGTCTACTAAGGAGATGATTTGACAAAATTACCAAGAATTGGCTGAGCCTGGTGGCTCACACTCATAATCCTAGTACTCTGGGAGGCTGAGGCAGGAGGATCACTTGAGGTCAGGAGTTCGAGACCAGCCTGCGCAAAAGTGAGACCCCCGTCTCTATGAAATATAGCAGAAGATAAGGCATGGAGGTGTGCTCCTGTAGTCTCAGCTACTCAGAGGGCTGAGGCAATAGGATTTCTTGAGTACAGCAGTTTGAGGTTGGAGAGAGCTAGGCTGATGCCACCGCACTTTAGCTAAGGCAACAGAGCAAGACTCTGTCTCAAAAAAAAATAATCATAATTACCAAGAATTTAAATTAATTGTACTATAAGGGTCATGGGAACTGTGAATTTTGTCCAAGCCATTGTAGCTAATTCTTCACCCCACAGCCTGGCCCCTGAACATAAAGTCATCAGCTCACATCCCTGAGGTGACCAGCAAAGCCTGTGTGCAGGCTGCTCTCTGGCCCCAATTTCCATTCCCACACACCTCAGGCTTCTTGCTCAGATTCTAATTCTCCCAACTCAGGCATTTCTTGCCTAATTATTGCCTAAGATTCCATATTTTTCCCTCTGCAAAAGCAATCATATCCTGTTCACCTTGCTAAGGTCAGCACTTTACTAACTGTACCCCCAAATCCATATTTGTGCAACCTTCTTTTGAATAGTGAAAATATCACAACTGAAACACAGCACCTGGAAGATTTGTTTTTAAGCTGCAGATGTGAAGACTTGCAGCAAGTGTGGTAATTTGTCCTGTACGAAGAAGCTGCATTTCCTAATCTTTTCCATTTTCAATTGGACAACAGGAGGCGAGCCCATTTTGCCATTTCCTCAGTCACTCGTTACTAATTTTCTCACTCAACAACATGCCTTGGACTGTTATAAACCTGTAGACCAAAAGAGGTCCCTGATGTCTTTGACTTCCCAATTCCACTAGAATTCTAGAGAAAGTTCCTGAGATAAATGAAAAGGATGCTGAATAAGATGAAAGGATGTGCATCCCCCTAGATACTTGCTCACTCTCCCTCAGCCTCAGTTTCCTCACATGCCCATGGAAGTCACCATTCAAAAGGTTATGACACGTTAGAAAGAATACATGCATCTGCAAAAACGCTTCAGAAATACAGGGAGTTATTTAGTATTCAAAAAAAAAGGGAAAGTCATTCTGTATCTACAATATTTGGAGAAAATTCTAGAGTGACAGTAAATCATCCTTTGCAATTATCTCCTCCATATCCCCTCATTTCCCTGAGCATCTCTGAACAAAAGTTTTCCTCTAACTTCCAGTGAAACGTCGTGAGCTTGATTTCTTCATATTCCACTCTTTTTTGCCCGAATTAGAGGCAGGGTTCAGGATATTTAAAATAACAATTGAATTTTATTTTGTTTCCCCTCCCAGGGATTTTGGAAAGTTGATGAAGAATGTTACAAAAAGTATGGGGAGATGTGGGGGTGAGTATTCTGGAAACTTCCATCAGGTAGATTTGCTGCTTTGATGATGTACCCCACATAAAGGACAATCTCAGCCCAGAGCCTCTTGGGATAAAGCTGCTGTCAACTGAAGAAACAGAGAGAGGCTCTCTGAAAGAAAAAGATATTTATTTGGGACTAAAGCATTGCAATGGAAATGTGCATACTATAACAAACATTGTGCCTATTCAGGGAAGTAAAGGAAGAAAAAGGTTGTTAAAGGGATAAATGAGCAGGAGAACAGAACTATTTTGAAGTAATTATCTGTAGCTACAAAGATCAATAACAAGGGGACACCAGTCCAAGGTTGGACAGACATTTACTGGGCAGATGTCCTCCCTGAAGTACTTTTACTCTAACCATACTGTGCTCTTTCTGCAAGGTGTGCTTTTTGTAGAGTATTTTGTGACAATTTTCTTTTTAGCCATGCAAGCACGAGAATGCTCTCTTCATACTCTTCCCAGGATCTTTTAGGTTTTATTTATTTTTATAACATCAGGGTGGCTCCATTTTGGTTCTGACAACTTTCACACTCTGTATTGGAAAGCTTTTGGAGGATTATCCCACCAGAAATTCCACAGGTAACCAGGTGTTGAGGCCTGCAGTGTCAATGAGGTTGATAATGTTGCAGGTGACCACTTTTCTCCAGGTTTGATGGCCCAGGGACTCCCAGCATCACTTTCTGTCTAGTATCTGGCTTTTCACTTCTTCTCCTTTTTGCCTACCTTAGGTTATCTTCAATTGCATGAAATGCATCATTTCAGACTGTTCCAATATGTGCTCATAAGTGCATAGCATTAACTCCCTTCCACAGTGATTCATTTTTCAATAAAGCCACATTTTTAAATTAAATTTTTGGATTTAATACATGCTTTTCAAAGAAGAGCTGGGAGATAAAGATGAACAGATTGGGAAATCATTTATAAGTTGTTTTTTTTTTCCTTTCTCTACAAGTGTGGAGCTTTCTTTTGTGTTGTTTTTTAAATTTAAGTGAAAACTTTTCAAGAGAAGTATGTTCAAGTTTTTCTTTGTCTATTCCATTCTATTGACATTGAAGAAGAGATACAGAATATATTAGACCACCGTGTTCCCCAGTGGGCTAATGGACTTCATGATTTTGAGGGTGGCCTCATCCAACTGCAGCAGCTGTTCCCTTTCCAACGCTGCTGGGGACTTGGTGAGAACCACAGAAGACGTGCGATCCCGTGTACACTACAAGCAAGTGGGAGAAGGTTTCTCCTCTTCCTTAGTACCTCAGAACAAAAGATTTCCTGTTATTTCTCACCATGATCTTGTAGAAGAGCTATTTTGTATTTAAATGTGTCTTCCCCACTTGAGCCACATTTCCCTTCATTCTGTGAAGACTCCAGGGGCTTCTGTGGTCACAACCTTGCTGTGTGTCCTACTCTAACTTGAACTAGGACCTAATGTTGCTGTGTATCGTACAACTGGGGTATGGATTATGTAATGTCAGGATCAGAGTCTGGATTACTGGGTGTGGCTGCAGTTGCAGAATTAGGCTTGTAGAGTCTAATCAGCTCTGTTTTCCTGACACAGGGTGTACGAAGGTCAATGGCCTGTGCTGGCTATCACGGATCCCGACATGATCAAAACAGTGCTAGTGAAAGAGTGTTATTCTGTCTTCACAAACCGGCGGGTAGGCATCCATGTCTTAACTTTATACCTTTATTTTTTGTTTATTAAATTTTTATTTTGAAATACTGATAGATTCATAGGAAATAGTCTAAAAAAGGTTTAGACTTTTTTTTCTAAACAAGGGGTTTCCATGTATACTTCATCCTGTTTGCCCCAACGATAACATTTTGCATCAGTATAAACCTATTATATTCTTATCACTATAGTTATAGGAAATTGACACTCATACTATCCACAAAGATTTTTTCAGATTTCCTTAGTGTTATGTTGCCTCATTTTTGTGGATGTTTATGTGTGTAGCTCTATGCAACTTTGTCACATTCATAGGTTTGTGTAACCACCAGGATGATAAAGACACAACTGTTCCATCACCATGATGCTCCCTCCTGCTGTCCTTCTATAGTCATGATGGGTAGCTTCTCTTTTTCTCTTAATAGGGCTTTTATCAGAGCAAAGTTTTTTTAGCTTTGAGTAGGCCAGTTCATAAATTTTTCCTTTTATGCATTGTGCTTTTGGTGTCAACTGTGAAAATTCTTCCTCAGCCCTGGTATATTGTTGTTTTTTCTAAAGGTTATGTAGTTGTATGCTTTGTAGTTATGTCTATTTTCTGTAAATTTTTGTATAAACCATGAGGTTTAGGTCAAGGTCCATTTATTGTGGCCTGTGACTGTCCAATTGTTCCAACACCATTTTGGAAAAGCTGTACCTACACCATTGAATTGCTTTTTGCACCTTTGTCAAAAATCAGTTGGGGCTCTTTCTGTGGGTCTATTTCTCATTCTCTATTCTGTTCCACTGATCACTGTGTCTATCCCTCATCCAGTACCACAGTGTCTTGACTTCAGTAACTGTACAGTGAGTCTGAGAAGCATGAGGATTCACACCTACCATTTTATTTCTTTTTCCAGAGGACTTCTAGCAATTCCAAAGTTAGGAAATAGAATTATCTTCTTCTTTTTCCTCTATCCCTGCGGAAAAAAAAAATTAAGAGAAAAAGACTTTGAAGTAATTTTATTATTTCTTCAAGATAGATTCATAATCTTTTATGTATTATCTGCAATTTTTAAAAAATTACTACCTCAAGGTATTCCTTTTTCAAGTTGTTCATGCTATGCTGTAAGTAAAGATACAAGTAGTGTCAAGCAACCCACAGTCTGCCAAGGCCACCTGGTGAACTGTTACCAGTCCCCTTTTTCTCTGTACAGCCCTGGAGGAGGCACAGGTCTTGTTCCTCTCTATTACCCTGGAAGAAAAAGTTACCCACCAGGAGGTCCTTTGCATTTAAAAAGAGACTCAGATTTAGAGGCTGGAAAGCACACCAGGTGGCTGGGTGACCTCAGACACACACAAACACACACACACACACACACACACAGGCTGAGAGGATAGGCATTTGGGAAAAATCTATAATACATTGAGCACCTATTATGGGGCCTGCCACCTGGGATACAGTCACTTAACATTTGTTAAATAAGTGATGTCTATTTAACACATTTTTACATCTGTGGAGATCTACAAAACTTATAAAGGACAAAATGTTTTTGATTTCAACTCCAGCCTTTTGGTCCAGTGGGATTTATGAAAAGTGCCATCTCTATATCTGAAGATGAAGAATGGAAGAGAATACGAGCATTGCTGTCTCCAACATTCACCAGCGGAAAACTAAAGGAGGTAAGAAAATACAAGGACTTCTACTTAGAAACTGAAAGTATGAATCTGGGAACAGGGACAAAATAACATTATGGTACCTTTCCAGGAGGTAGTCCACTAAGGTTGAGCTTCCTAAAAGTGGCCTTTTATCTTTATGTCCGAAGAGACATGACAAAGTTTATTATAAAATATCACTTACTACTCCATGCTAGGGAAAGCCATGTCCTTCTGGGACTTGACTGTAAATGTTTAACTATGTGTGGTGTTGTGTTTTGTGCTTAGATGTTCCCCATCATGAGCCAGTATGCAGATGTGTTGGTGAGAAACCTGAGGCAGGAAGCAGAGAAAGGCAACACTGTCACCTTGAAGGAGTAAGTAGGAGCACAGTCTCGGGGTTCTGAGCTGTCATGAAACCCTCTAGCTGCCTGCCACGGAGCTGATGTCCCCTCGGTTAAGTTATTCCTGTGAACAGACAGAAGCAGGGGTGTGGTGTTACAACTCCAGTGGGCCCTCTGGGGTTGGAGTAGATTGCATGAGAAGATAGGGCAGCAGAAATGGGGAAGGGTCTTCTCCTCTGTGAACAAGAGCTGCGAGTAATTAATCTGATTATGTGTTCTTTGGATGTTCTGGAAGACAAAATACATTGGTTAGAAAGAAGAAACGATTGTACCAAAGTTATGAGCACAGAGGGTATGGAATGGTGGGAGGTCACATGGCTTGGTACCAGTTGGCTGGAAGGGACAGGGCAGAAGATTAACACTGGAAAACGTGGGAGAACTTCAATCCCTTCATATTTTATTCAGGATACCACAAAATACTAAATAGTAAACCTTCCCACCTCTTCTCCTTTCTTCAATATCAAAAGAGAGAGGGTCCTGTAAAGGCTCTGTTTAGAGCAATCCTGTTATTTAATGACTAAACTGACGCACTTCTGAATTATGCAGGGAAGACAGGTGTACACTGAGCCTGTCCTACACAGATTGGAGACAGGTGCTCACTCAATAATAGGATCTCCCTCAGTCAATTTGAGTGAGATCTATTATTTTGTTATCTAATGCGTTTTTTACCTAGGAATATTCTTAGTTCTTACCTTTTACAGAAATCCTCCTACCCACAGGCCAACCCTGATTATAGGAGTTGGAGGAAGTGGGCCTTTCAGGAGCCTTAGCAGACAGTGTAGAGGAGAGAAGATGCTCATGGCGACTCAGAACAGGGTCTTGCTGTTCTGTAATTAGCACTTGGGATAGACTCTCTGCTAAGGCATTGTCTCCTTTCTTGAGTCCCTAGGAAGAGTTAGTTATTCCACTCTTGTCCTGATGAATCATAGTGCTTACACCCCTGTTGTCATCCACACTCAGCACACTCTGCTGTAGTTTGTCTGACTTTGGGTCTCTGTCCCCTGTGCCTAAGCACTTGAGCTCAGAGGTAGGACTATCTTGACTTAGTGTCCCCAGCACCCCCAGCATGGGGCCAGCTGCATCACTGGCACCTGATAACCACATCAGGAGTGAGTGGGATGGGAGATGATCCAGCAGGTAGTTCTGAAAGACTGTGGTTCTTGACATCTGCTGACAGTTCACAGGGATTGACACACACATCTTGCTGCATGTGTACTGGAAGAATGGTGAAGCAGTGCTCATTTCAATTTTCCATGTCTTTCTCTACTCAGCATCTTTGGGGCCTACAGCATGGATGTGATCACGGGCACATCGTTTGGTGTGAACATCGATTCTCTCAACAAACCACAAGATCCTTTTGTAGAAAAGACCAAGAAGCTCTTAAGATTTGATTTCTTAGATCCACTCTTTCTCTCAATAAGTATGTGGGCTATTATTTCTATTTCTCTCTCCTTTTTAAAATTACTATTTTTTGAGATATAATTCAAATACCATAGAATGTACACACTTAAAATGGTCATTTCAATGGTTGATAATGCATTCAAACATATGTATAACCATCATTATTGTCAACTTAAAATATTTTCATCAACTCAGGTACTTGTAATTTTTTTAATTTTCTTAACATTACTTTATTTTTTATTTTTTTTTGTTTTTTTTAATCTTTCTTCTCTTTGTTTCAGAATACCACCATGAGGGGGTATTCTGAAATACCACCTGGTTTGATACCTCGTTTTGGTTTTTATTTACATTTCCCTGATGATTAGAGATGTTGAGCATGTTTTCCTGTGTTTCTTGGCCATGAGTCTAGCTTCTTTTGAAAAGTTTCTGTTCATGACCTTTGCCTACTTTTTAATTGGATTGTTTGATTTTCACTTGCTGATTTTCCTGAGTTTTATAGAGATTCTAGTTATCAACACTTTATCAGATGTATAGCATGAAAGTATTTCCTCTCATTCTATAGGTTATCTATTCACTCTACTGATAGCCTTTGTGGCTGTGTGGAAATTTTTAATTTCATCAGGTCCCATTGATTGTTTTTTGTAGATGCTCTGATTGCTTTGGGGTTTTCTTAATAAATTCTTTCCCTATGCAAATAAGTTTTTCGAATGTTTTCTCCTAGAATTCATATAGTTTCATGCCTTAGGTAAGTCTATTATCCATCATGAGTTGATTTTTGTGAGTGATGAGAGGTCTGGATCCTGTTTCAGTCTTCTACATATGGCTATCCAATTTTTCCAGCACTGTTCGTTGAATAGGCATTCTTTTCCTCAATGTGTGTTTTTGTCTTCTTTGGCAAAGATCAGATGGCTATAATGAGGATGGTTTTATGTCTGGGTAGGCAGTCCTGTTCCAATTGGTCTTTATCTTTCTTCTTATGCCAGTACCATACTGTTTGATTCCTATAGCCTGATAAATTGATGCCTCCCAATTTATTCTTTTTGCTTATGGTTGCTTTAGTTATTTGAGGTCTTCTCTTGTTCCATACAAAGCATAGAATTATTGTTTTTAGATCTCTTAAAAATGATGTTGTTGATTTAATAGGGTTTGCATTGAATGTGTAGATCACTTGGGGTAGTATAGACATTTTAACAAATTTGATTCTCATGATCCATAAGCATTGTATGGTTTTCCATCTCTCTATGTCCTCTGCTATTTCCCTCCTCAGTGTTTCGTAGCTCTCCCCGTACCAGTCTCCGACCTCCTTAGTTAAATATATTTCTATGTACTTTATTTTTTGTTAGTATTGTGAAAGTTATTGAGTCTTTGATTTCGTTCTCAGTTTGACTGTTGTTAGTGTATGTGACTGCTACTGATTTGCTTGCATTGATTTTCTAACCTGAGACTTTGTTGGACTTCTTTATCAATTCCAGTAGTCTCTTGGCAGAATCTTTGGGGCTTTCTAGACATAAAATTTCATCATCAGCAAATATCAGTAGTTTGACTTCTTCTGCTCCCATTCGGATGCCCTTGACTTACTTCTCTTTTCTGGCTAAGATTTCCAGCACTATGTTGAATAGAAGTGATGACAGAGCACAACTTTGTCTGGTTCCAGTTCTGAGCAGGAATGCTTTCAATTTTTCCCCATTCAGTATGATGTTGGCTGTGTGTTTGTCCCATATGGCTTTTATCATTTTGAGGTAAGTCCCCTTTATGCCTGTTGTGTTAAGTTTTCTTATCATAAAATGATGGTGAATTTTGTAGAATGCTTTCTTTGCATCTATTGAAAAGATCATATCATCTTTACTTTTACTTATATTTATGTGGTGAATTACATTTATAGATTTGCATATGTTGAACCATCTCTGTATCTCTGGGATGAAGCCCACTTGATCATTATGGATTATTTTTTTGTTGAGCAATTAAATTCAATTTGCTAGAATTTTATTGAGGATTTTGCATCTCTATTCATAAAAGATATTTGTCTGTAGTTTTCTTTTTTTGTTGAGTCCTTTCCTGGTTTTGGTATCACAGTGATGTCAGCTTCGTAAAACGTGTTGAGGAGGATTCCTTCCATCTCAATTTTGTGGAATAATTTCTGTAGGATAGGCACCAGTTCTTCCTTGTAAGTCTGGTACAATTTGAGTGTGAAACCATCTGGTCCAGGACTACTTTTTAGGAAGGATTTTATTGGTGCTTCAATTTTGGTACTTGATATGGTCTGTTCAGGAGTTCTCTTTCTTCCTGGTTGAGCCTAGGGATGCTGTGTCTTTCTAAGAATTTGTCCATTTCCTCAACATTTTCAGGTTTATGTGCATAGAGATTTTTATAGTACTCAGGGATAATATCTTGTATTTCTGTGGTATCAGTTGTAATTTTTCCTTTTTCATTCTTAATTGAGTTTATTGGAGTCTTTTCTGTTTCTGGTTAGTCTATCAAGAGGCATGTCAATTTTCTTACCTTTTCAAAGAACCAGCTTTTTCTTTCATTAATCTTTCACATAGTTGTTTTGTTATCAATTTTATTTAGTTCTGATCTCATCTTGGTCATTTCTGTTCCTCTGCTTAGTATGAGATTGGTTTGTTTTTCTTTTTCTAATTCATTGAGTGAATTCATTAGATTTTTGATTCATGTTCTTTCTATATTTTGGATGTAGGCATTTAAGGCTGTCAGTTTTCCTCTCAGGGCTCCATTAGCTATGTCCCACAGATTTTGATAACTTGTATTCCCTTTATAATTTAGTTCAAAGAATCTTTAGATTTAAATCTTAATTTCCTCCTTGACCCAATAATTGTTCAGCACTAGGTTGTTTAGTTTCCATTACTTTGTGTAGAGATGAGTGTTTCTATTCTAATTGATTTCTAATTTTATTTCACTGTGGTCTGAGAAGATATACCATATAATTTCTAGTTTTAAAATTTATTGAAACATGTTTTGTGGTCTAGTATGTGGTCAATCTTAGAGAATTTCCCATGAGTGGATGAGAAAAATATATGTTCAGTGGTTTGGGGGTAGAAAGTCCTGTAAATGTCTGTTAGGCCCATTTGATCTGGAATTCTGTTTCTGTCCATTGTTTCTTTATTTATTTCCTGTTTCGATGATCTGTCCTGTTGTCAGTGGGGTATTCAAGTCCCCCGTTATTATAGTGCTATTGAATTTTATTTTGTTTAGATCAAGTAGGATTTGCTTCAGGAATCTGAATTGTAGAGTCTTCTAATTTTAGCTATCACCAACTGCTCAACCCCACCACTGTATGCGACCATTAATATATTTTCTGTCTGTCTATATTAGCTACTCTGGACACTTCCTACAAATGATTTCAATGATATTTCTCTATTTTTCACTCTCTTTTTCATTGCTTTCCTCTTTATATAATTGTGTTCATGTGAGTACTCAATTCACTTCTTTCAATTCTGAGACTATTAAGATAAGTCATCTCTCTTTTGTTCTTGGTCAATCTAGCTAAAGGTTTGCTAATTTTGATGACATAATTCTAAGTACCATTTTTGGTTTTGTTTATTTTTCTCTATTGTTTTAAGTGTCTATGTGATTAGTATATACTTTAGTTATTCTTCTAGTTTTTCCTACTGCTTGAATTATGTTTATTTTGTTCTTCTTTTTTCACTACTTTATGGTATAATGTTAGATTATTGATTTTAGATCTTTTTAAATAAATTTATACATTTAAAGCTATAAATTTTTCTGTAAGTACTGCTTTTCTTATATCCCATAAGTTGGAGCATATTATATCATCATTTCGATTCATCACAAAACAATTTCTAATTAGCCTATTGATTTCTACTTTGACTTATTGGTTAATTAGAAGTGCATTATTGAATTTTCACACACTTCTGAGTTTCTCAAGTTTGTTTTAGTTATTGACTGCTAGTTTCATCTCCCAGAATATGAGAAACATAGGATATATTATTTCTATCACAACTACTATTTCATGAAAAGAACAATTAATTAAAGCAGTAGACCATAGTCTTGTATAAGGACCAAGAGGTCAGGGAATTTAATTCTGTTAACTTAATCCTATGACCTCAAATGCAGAAGAGGTCATTGATCTCACAGTTATAGGAGTGGCCCCTAAATGTGGATGTTGCATTGCTCAGCAATTGGCCTGGAACATGAGTAAAAATTTTAGAGGAATGGTTCCTGCTTGAGAACCCTGAAGTCTATTACTTTTCACATGAATAAAGAAAATTATAATTGCTCCAGGTAAATTTTGTATTTACATGATGGTTTTCTTTTTTTCTACCTTATAGCACTCTTTCCATTTCTTACGCCAGTTTTTGAAGCATTAAATATCTCTATGTTTCCAAAAGATGTTACAAACTTTTTTAAAACCTCTGTAAAAAGGATGAAAGAAAGTCGCCTCCAAGATAAACAAAAGGTAAAATCTGATGGTGGTTACATGAAGATGTTCACTTTTTGATAATTTGGGAAATAATATTATTATACTTTGGGCATTTAAATATATTTTTTAAAGGAAGACATAAAACTTAAGGAAAGAACAAAAGAGGAATTCATTTTGTAGGAATGAAGAAGGTGGAGGACGGGAGCACATATAAGAATGAGTGAGACAGACTGCATTTAAAATTTAATATTAGGCACTGTAATTAGCATGTCATAGCATAGATGTTGGTGAGAAAAAACATAACCACTTCCCTTCACTTCAATAAATTGTCAGAGGAAAATGATTACTCTTTAACAATGATTTTACTGCTATTTTAATGGCCCAACATTGTCGGCTGGCAAGGAATCATTTCAAATTATTTTAGACATTCTCCCATGGAAAGCCCTCTCTGGTCACCTGCTTAGTATAGCCTATGTTAAATATGAGCATGCTCGATGCCTGAGGTGGGCCGAAGTCTTCTCTGGGCCTCAGGGTTGCAAGCTGGCTGACCCAGCTTTGCCTCATGAGGGCTGCAGACCAGACCAAGGATTTCTGCAGGTCACAGAGACGGAACTGGGTACCCAGATGTCACTAAAGATTGTATAGAGTTCTGGGATGGTGGAGCAGTTGAAGACGCTACCAAAAAAAAAAACTGCAAAGGAGCTCTGAAAATGTCATAAAATTAATCTATGTGACCATTGGTTCAGAATGAAGGCCTCAGAATAAAAAGAACTTAAGTCTTGAGCATGCAGTGAAAAGGGAGAGAAGGGTGAGAAGGAAAAAGGAGTAGACTACTCTTTGGCCAGGAAACAGTGTACAAAAGACAGAGAAGCAAAGGATCTGGGAGGACAAAGACCAAAAAGCAGTTGCACGTGGCGGCTGGAATTCTCCCAGAGAAACATCCTGCCCTCCAGGGTCTTAGATGGATGTTTTTGTTCACGGGTATCTCAGGCAACACCTGTCAGACTCTGAACTTCAGAGGCCCATATTGTCAGAATGGAGGGTGAGGAATGTACTCCTAATGTACTTCTGACCTCACAAGTCACTTTCTGTCACTAAAATTTCTCTTTCTGCTTCCAGCACCGAGTAGATTTCCTTCAGCTGATGATCGACTCCCAGAATTCAAAAGAAACTGAGTCCCATAAAGGTAACCAAGGGGACTTCTGTGAACTCCTGATGAGGAAGCCCAGAGAGAGGGGCTTTTTCTGAAAATGTGCAGGAAGGTTTTCAGGAAGAGGAGAATTTCTGCCACACTGCAGAAGAAATGGTAGCTTGATGCATCTTCTAGAAGCACACAGGAATAGCCATGTTCAAAATAAGAAGGGCAGCCCTGAACAATCCTCTTATGCCTGGAAGTCAGCCAGGGGTCTGTGGATCACCTACAAACAGGATAAATGCAGGTTCTCAGCCTCCCCCAGATTCACTGAGTCAGAATGTCTGCCAAGAAATTTGCATCTGACATCAAATCAGGAGGCACACTGGCCCAATAAGGGTGATTTTAACTAGAATACTTGGTGAAAGTGTGTTCGCAAGCTCAATCTATTGTAAAGATTTATTATTCCCTTCATAATGAGTAAGTAACCTATGGGGAAACATTTTAGACTATGTAAATATCCTATTCTTCCTGACCTTTCACCAACTAGTTTCACCATCCATGGATCATTCTGACACAAATTATAACAACTGTGATGGTGGCAAAATAAGGATCATGGTCAGTTTCAAGCTTCAAAAGTTTAACAACCATCTCCCAAAAGTCCTCAATATTTAACAATTGTTCTCTAGAGCAAGGAGGGACTTGTTCCAGCACACTAGTGTACATTTGTCTATGTTTACATCTATTTTATCACCTGTCTATCCATTATCTACCTATCTATCTTCAATCTATCTATCCCAATACAAGTTGTGTGGTGAAGGAAATAGTCTATCATTTCCCTGTTCTGTACAGTAGCTACTGCACACATGGGGCTACTGGGCACTGAATACGTGGCTAGAGCCATTCAAGAAAAATTTTAACATGTGTGTAATTTTAATTAATTAAAATTTAAGTTTAAACAGGTACATGTGTCTAGTGGTTATCTCACTGAACAGGAGAGCTCTAAACTTTGAGATTGTACTACAAGTTCAATTCAGTTTCATGGGGTTGACACTAACCACATAATAATTTGATAGTTGAACATACTCCCTGAATCATCACAGAACTATCACTGCAAAATCAATCTTTGCAAACACTTCTCACACTCATTCTGTAGTGTTCTTAGTAATGAATTACATGGGTGAGGTGGGCACCATATTTATTTCAGTAGTTTGGGCATATAGAGGGCCTAATCCAGTCCCAGTGAAACAGTCCAAACTTTGACTGTTCTCTGCTTCTCTCCAGAGAAACAGTCAAGGAGGAGGCCAACCTGTAATCATAAAGGCTTCTGCTATTTTAGTGCCATTCATGAGACTATGGCCAATCACCACCCTTTGAGCTTTTTGTCTCTTTCTTTAGTTTCTGTATATCCCGAGATAGTCTATTTTGAAAAACTGTACCTTAGATCTTCTAGTACTTGATGCCTGTTAAAGGTAAAATCCATGCTTCTCAGGCACACAAATCATGGCTCCTGAACGTTCAGCACTGATTCTGTAGGTCTAGGTGGGTCTTTAGATTTTGCATTTCTAATAACCTGTCAGATCATGTTGATTCTGCTGGTCCATGGACCACACTTGAAGTAGCAAGAGATTATCTGTAGCCCAATATTATTCCCTCAACCATGTGTAGGGAAAAGATCTTTTAATATTCTCTGAAACCTCACTATTGCAAATTCTCAAAAAATTTCAAGCTCTATTGTAATTAAAACACTTCAAATTTTTCCTGGCAGGCTGGGCGTGGTGGCTCACGCCTGTAATCCTAGCACTCTGGGAGGCCAAGGAGGGCGGATTGTTCCAGGTCAGGAGTTTGAAACCAGCCTGAGCAAGAGCGAGACCCCATCTCTACTAGAAATAGAAAGAAATTAATTGGCCAACTAATATATAATAAGAAAAAATTAGCCGGGCATGGTGGCGCATGCCTGTAGTCCCAGCTACTCGGGAGGCTTAGGCAGAAGGATTGCTTAAGCCCAGGAGTTTGAGGTTGCTGTGAGCTAGGCTGATGCCACGGCACTCACTCTAGCCTGGGCAACAAAGCGAGACTCTGTCTCAAAAAAAAAAAATTTTTTTTCCTGGCAGAGAATGCTACCCTACATTTGACTTACAGTTGAAGTCCTTTTATGATCATCCAAGGGACACACCAATAACACTGAGTATGTTAGACAGAAATGGTCTCTGGAAATAGCCCAGATGTCTTGCTGCTGAGGACGGCATAATGAGGAGTGGATGGGCCACAACCATATACACCTGGAGATAAACTGGGTTAATACAATGTAGCCTTGCTCTGGCTCTATAACACAGACATCAGAATGAAAACCACTCCCAGTGTGACTCTGAGTTACTTTTCCACTTTTTTCACTAGGGATTTGGGGATTCACTTGGTTTTTTCTTCCTGTAAACTGTGATCTTCTACATTTTCCATCTTTACCTAACTTATTCTTCCTTTCCTTTCAGTTCTCTCTGATCTGGAGCTCATAGCCCAGTCAATTATGTTCATTTTTGCTGGCTATGAGACCACTAGCAGTGTTCTTTCCTTCATTATGTATGAACTGGCCACTCACCCTGACGTCCAGCAGAAACTGCAGGAGGAGATTGATGGGACTTTGCCGAACAAGGTGAGTGGCTTGTACATGGGGAGGAGGTGCAGCCTTAGGAAGAATGCCTGCTCACCACTTGCTAGGAGGAGTTTCCCAAATGTGTAAGCCTTGATTTTTTTCACAGACACTACTTAGGAATGCTATAAAGAGAAAAGGAAAGGGAGAAATATACGAAATGGGAGCTGCTCCCAGAAATACAAGACATTTGTAAAACAGTGCTGGTCCTCCTGCATCCATTATCAGTTACCGCAATAATGCAAAAAAAAAAAAATCCAGAAAACATTAGTGGCATCTAAAAATAAGCATTTTTGGCCCACACGTCTGGATAGATAGCTTTCCAGGCTCTTGTCTAGCTCTTATCTGATCGTGCCTGGCCTCAGGTGCACTGGGCAGTTGGATCCAGCTTTGCCCAACACCTGTCTCATGCTGCAGTCATGGAGCTAGTGGTGAAGAAGCCAAATAGGAACCAGGGTATCTGACTACTGTGGAATCTCTTAACCTCTACATTATTGCCATTAAATCAAGACGAAGTGCTAGTGACATATCACCCACACTCTTTTCAGATCTCTGCCCAACTGGGATCCTTTGTGGTGTGAAGACACCTGGCCTCTGGGGCTGGTAGGGCTGGTCGGGCAGTGAGGTGAACTGAAAGGGATCTTTTATAGAGCTGATAGTCAATCCCTTAAGCAGAAAGTGGTAGACTGTTTGAGCAAGAGGGGTGGGGCTGAATGTGGGATTTCTGTCCCCTTTATAACTTTCACTAGAATTGAAATAGTTTACCCTGGTAGCTTCTAATCTTAACCTTCTTTTGTCCTGTTTCAGTTAGAGATAGACTAGTTTATCTTAAAATTATTTATAGAGCTTGTTAACGTGTTTCTACCTGAATTTTATATATGTAATCAAAAGGGTAACCAAGCAGGATTTCCAACTAAAGAGCCTTATGTGGAACAGGGGGATTTGATCTTTACGTTCTCTTTAACTTCTCTGGTTATACATGTGGCCTCGTTTTGAAAAGGTAACATTGACTTTAACATATTGTAGTGAAATGTAATGTTCATCCTCTCTTGACATTTGCTCATGATAGAGGAAAAGGCACTATGTGGTGATGCTGACGATTTCAGGCCCTGCGTAGGGGATGTTCCCGCAGGTCTCCCACATCTGTAACATCTTCACATGTCTCATGGGACAGAGAGCAGATCAAGTACTTGATAGTTATTAAAATGCTTATGGATGTGAAAGTCTTTTGCCAATATGTTTCTTTGGATCTTCTAACATTTCAATAATAACTCAATAGACTGCACTGAAAGTCGATTCCAAGTCTTGATTTAGTAAAATATGGGCTTTTTTTCTTTCCAGACACCTGCCACCTATGACGTCCTCGTACAGATGGAGTATCTTGACATGGTGGTGAATGAAACTCTCAGATTATTCCCCATTGCTGCAAGAATTGAGAGAGTCTGTAAGAAAGACGTTGAAATCAAGGGAGTATTCATTCCCAAGGGGGTAGTCGTGATTATACCAACTTTTGCCCTTCAGCGAGACTCAAAGTACTGGCCAGAGCCTGAGGAGTTCCGCCCTGAAAGGTACAAGGCCCTTGGGAAAGGAAGCCTACCCTGAACCAGGCTGGCTCAAGCATATCCTGACATTTCTTAGTGTACATAATAATCATGTGTTATACAGCGATTATCTTGTAAGCCTTTTTATTTGTGCAAATTTCCTGTTATAAAACCATTAATTGTGAAAGTTTATAAACCATAGACTAGTAAAAGGAAAACTATAGACACACACTCACAAAACACCAAAAATAAGCCTCAGTAATTATGTGATATATGTCCTCATGGACATTGTTCTATGCATATATAACTTTTTATAAACTAGAGTGTTATCATGTTTTATTTAGGTTTGAACTGCTTCTTACTTCATGTAAGAGTAAACTATCCACTATCCTTTCTAACTATATATTTTTGATAGGATTTGCCATAATTTGTTTCACCCATATTTTATGTTAGTGTAGGCTTTTTAGTCCTTACAGCTTTTCTGTGCTGTTCCCTATATCCCTCTGAATTTAATGCCAGATTTAACAAATTTTTCCACATTCCTTTGTGTTCAACATTGGTTGTTGTTCCCTCAAGGGTAATTGTAAAGGTGCAGGCTGAGGACCTAGGAAGTCCTCATCTCTGTTGGTGTGAGCCACTCCACTGAGGACAGAGGAGAGCACAGGTCTTCCTGGTCCTGTCTGTGTCTGCAGTCCTGTGCCAGGTCCCTTGTACTCTCGGTGGTCAGTGACTCTTCCAAAGCACAGTCATAGCTCTCTAGACATCTCAGTCATTCCAGCAGGCTGCTCTGAGAATACAGCGCCAAGACTGTGCTTGGGAACTCTGGAAATAGTTGATGCCTTTTCATTATTCTATTGGTAATCAAAGTTAAGAATACAGTATTTAGGGTACTGGCTAGTGAGTCAGGAGGCCTGGGAGCTAGATTTTTATTGACTCATCAGTACAGGCAGGATGATGGCAGGGAGCTTGTCTTGTTGACTGTGGTGTCCCTTGGGCTTGCATGGAATCTGCACATATGTGTTGGAAGAGTAATCAGAATTTCCAAGTCCTCTGTTTTCTGGAGCTGCAGAATTCTGTGTTTCTTTGAACCTGAGCAGTTGAACCTCTTCTAGCTGCACAGAAAGAAATCAGAGACCACTCACTGTACTCCTCTTTGATTCATTCTGTCACCAAACACAGAGTAAGTGCTTACTGAGTGTCAGGAACTGGGCCAGGATGTGAGACATCCAAACATTTAAAAAAAACTAGTATGGAGGATGTTTCACATATATGCATGTATATTCTATGGAAACAAACATATAGAGGAAATTTAATGCATCTGCATGTACATATGCAAGAATGATCAATGTGTGTCAGCTGCCCCATCCACACAGCAGCATAACCATCTCCCAAACTCCTATTATTTTGAAGCAAACAGCTTAAAAATTAAAGAATGCTCTCAAAAATATAAGGTCATCTTACAAAACACATCACTATAATGTCATTATCACTTTACCCACAACATCTTTTCTTCATATAATCATATAGTGAGGAATCAATTTGAACAAAATGCACGTCTAACCTTCAAAGAATTTATAGCCTAGTGGAACAGATAGACAAGGAAAGCTGTGATTATATTACAGGAGAGTAGCATCAAATGCCCATGTAAATTACCTGACTTAAATTATTCTATGTGGGAGAAACAGATATGGAAGTAAATTGAGAGGTAAGGAGGAGGAAGATAAGAAGGAGGAAGATTGGGACTAGGAGGTGGAGGAGGAGGAGGACGAGGAGTAGGAGCACTAGGGGGAAGAGAAGAAAGGGGAGGACTATGAAGACAAGGACAAACACAAAGAAGAAGACAGGGAAGAGTAGGAGGGAGCAGGAGATTTACAAAGAACAGAAAGCAGAAGAGAGGGAGGAGAAGGAAAAAGAAGAAGCCAAATTTAAATAGTGCTAGATATTTTCTCCTACTCTTTCCTCAATGTACATATGACCAACATAAGTATGATTTGAGGCAGGAAACTACTTGTTCATTAATCGTTCTCATTACTTATGTGCCTTTTAGAGTCTGAGCACATCACAACCAGGAATATAATTTTAGTACTTAGAGGTATGTTTTTAAAACTTTACTCATCTCATTTCAACAAAATGGACAGCTCCTGTAGGGTAAGGAGAATGGAGAAGATCTATAGCATACAATTTTCCTTGCAAAATAACCATAGCAAGATTCCCATGACTAACCCATCAGAGTATTTTGTTTACTACTCCTGTGGGGACAGGAAGTCTAAGTCACAACTCCTATCATATAGCTCTTGTGGTTTTTCTCTCATTAACTTTTTTATCCATTATTGTTGAGGCAGGTTCAGTAAGAAGAACAAGGACAACATAGATCCTTACATATACCTGCCCTTTGGAACTGGGCCCCGAAACTGCATTGGCATGAGGTTTGCACTCATGAACATGAAACTTGCTCTCGTCAAAATACTCCAGAACTTCTCCTTCAAACCTTGTAAAGAAACACAGGTCAGTAAACTTTCTGTACACATATGTTTTATTACGAATTTTGTTTACTGTGGAGTGTATATTTTTAAAAAAGAATGTGCTTGTTCATCTTTTTAGTAATTTATTTTATGGGCACAAATAATATATTTGGAGCCATCCATGATCTTTAAGGGTGCTTCGGTTCTACAGTTCAAAACATGGCTTTATAAAGACAAAACCATAAAGATCATTTAAAGTCAATGCTGATTAGCATGGCATAAGTATGTCCAGTCTCTATAACACAGCCAGTTAGCAGTGGCAAGAAATAAAAAATAATAATAATAATTGTGTTCAGTCTCTTTGAACTTGAGTAAGAGTTAAATTGAGTTTTAATTGAAGTGGAAAGGTAAGGAAGTGTTTTGCACTGTCACACAATACAATGATTATCTCATCATGACTTTCTAGGGGTGCTTTCCCCCAACCGAACTTAGAGAAGCTCCCTCGTGACACTGCTTCTTAAGCACTGGCACCACATTGGAATCACCAGGGAGCTTTAAAAAATCAATCTGTCTTGGGTCATCTCAGAAACTCTAAAATAACTGACCCAGAATGTGACTTTAAAACTTCCCCCATTGGTTCTCATTTGAAGCCAAGTTGGAAAATCACTGATTTAAGGCACTGCTACCAGATACGAAGGGTCCCACAGACTAGGACCATCCT
The DNA here is from genome assembly GCA_008750895.1 of Mirza zaza. Lineage (NCBI taxonomy): Eukaryota > Metazoa > Chordata > Mammalia > Primates > Cheirogaleidae > Mirza > Mirza zaza. The sequence goes on from VSMD01075870.1 coordinate 47,847, forward strand.
GAATGTTTGAATTCACCTTTTAGGTGCCCTCCTCCATACCAGGTTGGCTTCTTTTCAACCAGTTAATAACTCCGTAAATATTCTTCCCACTCTCCTCCTTTTTCACTCATCTTTCAAGTATCAGTTCAAACTCCAAATCCCTCCAAAGAATCTTCCCTACCTAGTCCAAGGTCCACTTTCTGCTCTGGTTTTGGTTACTGCAGGATGTTAGCACCACCTAATTTTATACCTTGCCATTAATTATGCAGCTCTATATTTTCTCTGTGTCTAAGAATACCTTAACTCAATACCGCCTTAACTGAATCATCTCATTTTATTGCTTTCATAAAGTCACAATGGTGTCTCGATGAAGACATCATCCATTGTGAATATTCAGTAAATGTTTAAGGAGTGATCTGCAGTTTATTTGGGTCTCATGGATACAAACTTTAAGCTTTCCAATTTTAAAATTTAACAAATGACATTTGTGTCTGTGTGTGTCCATCTGTCTTTCTACAAGGAAAATATGTTTATTCCATTTGAAATTAAAAATAATGTGTTGCAGTTATGGAAATATTGGGGTATTTTATCTGAAGACCTTCAAGAACAATTGTCATTAATTCATATGAACCAAGGCACTATAAATCTTACTTCTAGACTCATGCATTCCATATGCAACTCCTTCCCTAACGTAGGCTTTTAGAATGGGAGAGGATGATGCTGGAAATAGTTCTGCCTTATTGTGGCTTTAGGGCAGCTGTGTAGCTGTCCAATAAGTGTGTACAGATAGGCAGCTCAGGTTGTAGAGAAAGCTGGCTGTTGGCATGCCTAGGATGGGGAAGATACTCGTAGGCATGTTCCCAGCCATCTACAGGCTGGCATTTCTCAATCCCCATGAAAATTTGTTTGCCCTGCTGTCAACTAAGATCAGAAGATCAGAACGTTGGTGGCTCTCACATGATGGAATGAGTGACTCAGTAAGAATTATGCCCAAAGTATTAATCAAAACACTGTAGAACATGAGAAGTTTCCCATTTGCATTACATTTGAAAAAACTGGAGTAGATATTACAAAACAAAAACATAATACCTTCTAAAGTCAACTTCCCATCATTATACTGCACCGTTTCCCTGGAGGGGAGTGACTGGATTGATTAGAATTCAAAGACTGCCCATGTGATTAAAGTGTATAGTACCTACTCAGGAGAATATTGCAAAATTCAACATATACAAAATGACCTTCATATGGCTGTTCAAAAATAGTTTCCTATAATGGCTAAGAATTTGGAATAAATTTTTAAGCCTCATTCATTTTACATAAAATTTAATTTAAAAAACTCAAGCCAACATTAGTTTGTCTCGAGTTGGCACAAAAGAGGTGCTCAATAAATATTGTATTAAATGATGGATGCAAGAATGTTTTTACTACCCAACCTTCACACACCTTATAGAATAAGTATACAGAATCCAAGATATATGATGCTAAATAAATTTGCAAAGCATTATTGTCCTTAATGTATCTTTCTACTGTCTTTTTTTCATTTGCTTCATTTATTGCTCCTCAATATGCTTGTTTAACTGTTGCAGATCCCTGTGAAATTAAGCCCAAAGGGACTTCTTCAACCAGAAAAACCTATTGTTCTAAAGATTGAGTCAAGAGATGGAACCATAAGTGGAGCCTGACTTTCCCTAAAGGACTTCTGCTTCGTTCTTCTAGAAACATCTAAGAACAGTAGAGATCCCAATTTACGTTGTAAATAAAATGCAGAAATGAAGAAGAGCTTGACCTAGAGTACTTGATCAATGACTAGGAATTCTGTATATTCATTGTGCTCTCTCAGTGACTTTGGAAGAGTGTATATTGTGTGTTTTAAAGGAAGTGACTAAACCAAAGCCACATACATGAATTTCAATTCTCTGGTCTTCATAGGGCAATCTCCATCAACTCCCAGATAGTACCATTGACTTCCTCTCCACTCTCTAAAGAAAACAAATATTTATCATCAGTTTTTATCAAGAATTGTTGATGAAAGTAAGAATTATTTTGCTGGCTATAATCGTGGCAGTTGTGCCACCTTTTCTATTTATAATACACTATAATAAGTGTTATACTGAGGAAGGCAATAAACATTTCTTTACAAGATTATTATCTGATGCCTTCATACATATTAAGGAAGAATATGTAGGACTGAATGATTGAGAACCAGCAACTAAGAATTTTTTTGTCATCATAACCACTGGTTCCGTGGGCCTATTTCAAAACTCCAATTTGATTATTAACATAGGTGAGAGTTAAGCCATTGTGACTTCGCCCACTGCTTAGAATATATATTCCTGGTTTAATTTAACCTTTTGAAGCACAGATTTTTGTAATACTCGCAGGACGAACTTATTATTATACTAGTAGTTGTGATTTTATATCTTAATCCCATATCCCCTGATGTTTCTGGAAAGCAGGAAGCATGTTTTCTTTTATCTCTTGTAGTCCATCTTCAACTTCCAAATGTCTCAGCACAATAAACACCGAATAATAAACTGTCAGTTGGTCAATCGATTTGGCAGCAAGACTAAAAGCACTTATCAGTTTCAGCTGTTATCAGACAGTGCACAGTGTTCTTACTTTTCCTTTCTGCTCCTTCCCTCCACTTTCTGAGAAATTCACTGACAAATACATTAGGTGTGTTGCAGCAGGGTGGTGGCCACAGGATAAGGTAGAGGATTGAGTCTTGATTGTGTCCACATGCAGGGGCAGCCTGGCCTGAGTGCAGGAACCAAGCAAGGGGAGGAGGGCCCCATGCATATGGGGCTGAGCAAGAGCAGCCAGAACCCACGTAGGGTGTGGAGAACCCAAGTGAGATGAGGAGACATCTGTGAGTGGGGAGGGATGGGTGGTGGCTATGTTAAAGAACCTGATTCAATAAGTAAATATATTATGGATGATGGAAGCCAGGGTTCTTACTGTTGGAGAAGCCAGCCATTGATTCAGAAAAGGAGAAAATAGAATTAATCGTATTCAGTAAGATTTGAATGAAAGATATCAGAGACAAGAATGCTGACTAGAGACAAAGCTTGTCAGAATTTCCTGGCAGAAGAGCTGAGGATTGGACTGAGGAGAGTGGAGAGTGATTACTGCTCAGAAGTGGACCACAGGGACACACAGCTGTGGAGTCTGGGATCACCACCAGGAGGAACTGAGCAATGGAGAGAGAGGAGGATAGAAGGGAGTAACTGGCATGAACTAACTCTAGGGCCTTTGGAGCCCATGAAAGTCTAAGAGGTTTCTCTTCTTCCCCTCACCCAGGAGCCTTGGACCAGCAAGGGATACAGGGCTCCTTCTCATGGGGGAGTGCCACAAGTGACCAAAGAGTTGGGATCCCTTATCTGGACACCCCTCCTCTGCACCTCCTCCACTCCTGGCATCCCAGAATGTAATTTTGGCTCAAGACACTCATAGCTTCAGGGCTGCACAAACCCCAAAACAACCACCAAAGTACCTTATGCTGAGGGCCTGGGCTCCCCACAAGGACAGTGCACGCCCAGATGAGCCTGCCTCAGTCAGCACAGTCGCCACAGTGGCATGGAGAGGAGGGCGGCCATGCTGCTGTGACTGGGGTTTGAAGAGGAGGGCAGATGGGTGCCCCCTAACTCAAGAGCCTTGCAGGAAGTTCGAAGCCCCCAACCAACCAAAGCAACGGGTAGAGTTCTCTGTGCTGAGTGACCTGCTTTCACTGCTGAGGATGTTTCTCCATCCCCAGCTGGCAGGGCAACCTCAGTGTGTGATCCTCCTGGCACAGGCATGTGGCACATTCACCTGCTGACAGTGTAGATGGTGGGGTGGGGAGTATTGGACTGACATCCCAATTCCAGGGTCAGGTGGCAAGTGAGAACCTGTGCCCACCTGGAGGTTGTGGAGGAGCTCATGAGAGCAGGGATCTGCAGGTGAGCTCCATCACCCCTACCCTGGTGGGAGCATCCACCTTGCAGAGACTCCTGAGGATAGAGAGGCCTACCATCCTTCCTTTGGGGTCTACTGGTAGAAAAGGGTGCATAATTGGAGATGCCCCTATCCACCACTGACATGTGGAGATACATGCCAGCAGGCCAGACACAGGAACTGTGAGTGGAGAGGAAATATAAGTGGATATATCAGACGGGAAAGTGCCCAGCATTGTGGACAGGGAAGGAAAAACCTGGCTGGAGACCTCAACAGTTGTACCAATTGATATCTTCCATCTGGAGCAGCCCTCCAAGCTTAGAGAGCCCTGAAATCCATATTAACAACTCCCCCTAGTGGCCACATGAGCAAGCTTAGAAGCTCAAACACCCAAGCTTTTGGACTTCAGCTGTCTTGATCCTATCACACCTCAGGGGGTAGCAGGGTTCAAGCAACCCCTAGGAACTACAGGCCCCTCCCAAAGCTACGACATTCATGTACCTCACTTGGGGGACCAGAGCCGACCACAGGGACAACAGGTTATCTGGGTAACTGACTCCTCCATGCAAACTACAATCAATAAGAAGGAGTACAACCCCATAGCTAAACATATTGCCTTCCAACTCAGTTTAATAGGGAGCAGAGAATTCATACCAACAGGTACGATTTACCAGCTTGGAGCTTAAGCTTGGGGACCAAATTCACTATGCCTCACTGGAAGGAGGTGAAGACAACAGGTCAGACATAACCCAAAAGGTTCATCAAACTTGCTAAAACACCCCTAAGGCAATAGGGGACCCATACTCCCCTCCCTGGTACTCTCAAGGAATGACCCTTGGGGACTTGGAGATAGGGTAATAAACCAGACCTAACACCCCCAGTTCTTGACCAAGAAGCCAGTTGAGAAAGAATCAGTGAAAAAACTCAGGAACCTAAAATTAAGAGTGAAAAGTCACCCCAAAAGAAATCATCAGCTCGTTAGCAACAGACACCAACTTAAATGAAATGATTAAAATGGCCGATGAAGAATTCCAAATATGATTAAAAGAAAACTCAGTGGAATTCAAGAGAAAAGAAGAGGCCAACACAAACAAGCCACAAGAACAATGCAGGAAATGAAGGAAAATTTCTCTAAAGAAATTGAATCATTACAAACAAACCAGACAGAAATACTGGAAATGAAAGAGGCATTCAAGAAACTAAAAAACACAGTGGAAAGCCTTAAGAATAGAATGGATAATGCAGAAGAAAGAATCTCTATGCTTGAAGATAACACTTCTATGCTAGACAAATCAGAGGAAGGAAAAAAAATTTTTATTGGGTGGTGGGCAGGCGTGAGGGGGGAAAAGAAAAGGGGTGTATGCTTTCATAACGTGTGTGGTGCACACTGGGGGATTGAACACATCAGGGGGAGGGAGGGGGGCAGGGGCAATATTTGTAACCCTAACAATATTTGTACCTCCATAATATGATGAAATAAAAGGAAAAAAAAAACAAATCAGATGAAGGAAAAGAACACAGAAGGAAAAGATATGAACAAAGGATACAAGAAATGTGGGATTATGCAAAGAGATCACACAAGAATAATTGGCATCCTTGGGTGAAGAAGAAATTGCAAAAGTGCTGGAAAATCTATTTCTAGGAATAATTGAGGAATATTTCTGAGCCCTAGACAGAAATCTAGGTATCTAGGTACAAGAAGCACATAGGATTTCCAGCGACTCAATGAGAAAAGGCAATCACCACATCACATAGTTATTAGGCTGGCCAAAGTAAACACAAAAGATGCACTCCTTCAAGCAGTAAGGTAAAAATAGCAGTCAACTTACAGAGGAAAACCTATCAGACTGACTTCAGGGTTCTCAACTGAAACCTTGTAAACCCGAAGGGACTGGGCACCCGTCCTCAGTCTTCTAAAACAGAATAATGGCCAACCTAGAATTCTTTCCACTACAAAACCAGGATTCATTCTTATATGTGGGTGCAAATAAAAACTTTCCCAGAAAAGCAATCACTGACAGAATTTGCAAAAACCAGACCTGCCCTGCAGAAAGCACTCACACATGCATTATATACTGACCAGCACAATAGACACCTACCAGTGTCAAATGACAAAAAAGTTCAAGTTCAGAACCCTGATTCCACAATGGCTTGAGAGGTAAAGCAAAACAATCAGAGTCGACCCAACCATATCATCAGAAATCTACCCCAAATATCAAATCTCTCAATAAATGTGAATGGCTTAAATTGCACACAAAAGAGACATAGGCTGCCCAAATGGATTAAACAAAACAAAAGACAATATCTGCTGTCTCCAGGAAATGCACCTTTCCCACAAGGATGCATTCAGACTCAAGGTGAAGGGCTGGAAAATAAATTTCCAGGAAAATGGAAACCAAAAGAAAGCTTGGGTAGCTATTGCTGTACTTGGGCTCTAACCTTTACCTTTTTAGTGGTTTTACACTGGTGGTTATCTAGCATACTGATCTATGTATAATGCAGGCCTGAGTATTTACTGCAGAGCAGGTCTGGTCTTGACAAATTCCCTCAGTGTTTACTTGTCTGAGAAAGTATTTATTTCTCCCTCATATAAGAAGCTTAGTTTTGCAGGATATAAAATTCTAGGCTGAGAATTACTCTCTTTGAAAAGATGAGACTGGGGCCCCAATCACTTCTGCCTTGTAAGTTCTGAGTCGAGAACTCTGCAATAAGTTTGATGTGTTTTCCTTTCTAAGTTACCTGCTGCTTTCACCTTAAGGCTTGTAGGGGTACTCTTTTGTGTTTACTTTGGCCAGTCTAATGGCTATGTTTTGTGGTGAGTGCCTCTTCATGATGAATCTCCCAGGAGATTCTTGAACCTGTATATCTAAATGTCTAGAAAGGCCAGCAACATTTTCCTCAATTATTTCCTCAAATAGGTTTCCAACCCTGTGTATTTTATTCTTCACCCTCAGGGGATGCTTATGATTCACATATTAGTCCTATTTACATACCCCCATATTTATTGTAGGTTTTGTTTGTTACTGTTGTTTCTCAGTTCTGTATAATTGGCTGATTTTTGTAACTGAAAAGTTTTGTCTTCAAGCTCTGAGATTCTTTCTTCCTGTCGATTTAGGCTATTCTTAAGGCTTTCCACTGTGTTTTGCATTTACTTGAATGAATTTTTCATTTCCTGAAGTTCTATTGGTTTTTCAAAATAAGTTGATTGCCTTAATAATTTTTTTTATTTATTTCCTGCATTGTTTCTGTGGTTTCTTTGTGTTGGGTTTCTATTTTCTCTAGTATTTCACTGAGCTTCCTTATAATTCATATTCAAAATTCTACATCTTTCATTTCAATCTGTTGATTTTATAGGGTATTCATTTGTAAGGAGTTATTGTTATCTCTTGGGGGTGTCCTTTTTCTCTGATTTTTAATGTTTTCAGAGTCTTTTTTCTGCTTCCTTATCATATGGCTTCTCAGTTAAGTCCAGGGGGTGCTAGGCCTGGCTCTAGGGCCTGCCTCTGGTTCCCCAGGATTGATCCCTGAATGTGCCAGGGAGGCGAGTGCTGGTCCTAAGTTGTCTATGGCGTGTTCTAGCAGGTTTGAGGTACCAATCTGGTTACCTCTGACTTGCTATCTTCACCTCTTCCCAACAGTGTGTAGTGAGTTAGACCCCCTAGTTTACTCTTTGAGATAGTGGGTAGTACTTGTGGGTGTAATTCAGCCACACCCCCTTTGCTTGTGTTGGGAGATGCCCTGATGGATTATATCACTGTGCTCCCTGGCATTTGTTGATGATGTGATAGAGCCAGCTGCTGAGATGTTCTTCTGTGTCTATGGTAGACTTTGGTCTCCCAGGTGGAGTACTTAAGTGCTCCAGGCATTAGGACAGACCCTGTAGCTCCAAGGGGGGGGGGTTCTTTGTCCCACCACCTTCAAGGAGCTGGAAGAAGAAAGGCAGTCTATGGCTACATTGTGTGAGCCTGAAACCCTTTGCAAAGCCTCAGCAGGGCTCAGATGTTGCTTTTCCAGCCACTAGGGGGAGGCACTGGTAGGAGGGTCAGGGCAAGCCCTCCAAGCCAGGAGAGCTGTTTATAGGGAAAGATGCTAAATGCTTGTATGCTAAGGCCAAGGTTGGGTTTGTTTCACCATTATCAGTAGCACAGTCTTTCTGTGGGGAGGTGGAGCTGCTCACCCAAATGGCCACTCCTTGACCCTCCACACATGCTGTACTGTTGAGTCAGTAAATGCTATAAAGGACGTGCAAATTGACCTTCCTGTCAGTATGTGGAGCTTGCTAGAACGAACAAGCTGAAATGATATTTTTGAGTCCTGTGACTGGCTCTAGTCCCTCAGGAGAAGCACTTGAAATCTTTAGGTGTTGCTTGGGGTGCTGGAACTTCCAGGCGAATCCTTATTCCCTGTCACAGTTGATAGGGGAGGGTAGCTGGATGGGGCAAGCTTGGGTGAGCCTGCCCTCAGGCTCCACAAAAGCTGCCAAGGTAGCTGTTTTGGTAGGGTTCAAAGGTCTGCTCCCAGCTTCTGGACAGAGCTGTCAGGGAGTAGCTGAAGGTGCCCCACTCAACCAGAAGGAGTGCTTGTAGAGGGAGGTCTACCCAAGATTCACACGCTGATCCACTGCAATGGGCCTTCCTCCTCTCCCTCCTCCACTGCTCCACAGTCTGTCTCTGCAGTCTGCTGGCAAGCAGGAGTCCAAGCCAGCTGAGCTCCCCGCCAACTGTGAGGTAGTCTGGGAGGTTCCCCACCCAGGATCCCAGCCTGAGCTGAGAGTACGGTCCTCCCATGGGGGAAGGGGATGCCCAGAGAGCACACCACACCCAAAATTCACTTGCAATCTCCCCTTGATCTGCTCATGTGGACTTCCATACCTCTTGGGATCAAGAAGGTCAATCCCTGACCATACCAGGGAGAAGTGCTACGAACCCAAGTCACCCACGGGTTACTTGAGCAGGATCAATGTCCCTTCACTGTTGGGCATGCCCTGCTTGATGGAGCTTCCAGGCAAGTAGCATGAGGGAGGGTTGGAAAGCAGCAAGATCACAGTCTGAGCACCTCTTGATGTGCTGCACCAGGAAAGGCCTGGGCCCCACTCTCTGTGGAAGCCTTGGTGTGGTGGCTCAAATATCTCTCTCAGCAACAGATGGTGGGGAAGTGGAAGTGGGAGGAAAGAGAGTCTAAATGAATATATTCAGACACTCTGGTCATCTCCAACCTTCTCTCTGGGAGGCATGCTGCCCAGAATATCCAGGTTTTGGAGTCAGACAGATCACCCGGAACCCACTGAACACCTGCAGCTCCTGCAGTCTGGGCTGGAGTTGGGAAATGTCTGTGTGGGAACAAGCAGGATGAGACCTGAGGTTTGAAGACTCCTGGGTAGGACAAAGGCGCATGGTGGATGGAGAAGCAGTATGGCACCTGCTTTCCCTGGTTGGGTCTATGGAGGTGGAAAGTGCCTCAGTGAAGAGTATAGCTTGGTACCATGTCCAAAAGCAGTGTCCAGCTCTCTGGCGGCAGAAGCCTCTTGGTTTGTGTGTTGAGAAAGTCTCTCCAGCAGCTAGGGAGCCCACCAACTTTCAGAGGTGCAAAGGAGGGAGAAAGAAACCACTCCACCCACCCTTCTCGCAGGACACCGAGCTTCTCAGGGGTTTGTCTTTGCTGATATCTTGCTCCTTCTTGTTCTGCACTGAAACTTCTTCCCATGAAGTCTCCTGCAGTTTCTGGCACCCATCCTTCGGACCCACGTTTGCTCTATGTCTGTCTGTGTGTTTGTTTTTTCTCCTTCATCTAAAACTTCATCCTACTGAGATGGTCTGGCAGCTGGTGTCTCAGGCTGGCTATCTTGCCAGAAGTCCACTCTTATATTATTGATGTCACAAATTACATCTTTACAAATTCTGTATCCATTAACATAGACTTCTCATTATTTTTTGGCTTGTCTTTTTCCTCATATGACAGAATAAAAACTGGTGCTAAAAACCAAAATTGCAATAATACAGGTTATTTGGCTACCACAAGTATATTTTGTACCTAGGAAATCTATATTTTTGTATTATATCCACTCGCTGTCAAGCAAGAAGCAAAATAAAAGAATCCACCACTTCTACCCCTTAGAGTGTCATAATAATCACAGAATGCTACACAGCCCCTGCTTCCTGTCTTAAAATATTTCAAAAATTCTAGCTTTCGCTGTTGCTAAAGTAACTTCACCAGATGTAAAACTTATTGATAAAGTTCCTCCTAATAATTTAATGGTTAGGAATCTATTATGTTTCAGACAGCATCTATAGGAATTTTCTTTGACAAATATAATTCCTGGGCATGCAAGTAGCTGCCTTTCAGGTTCTACTTTGAAGTAAATATTCTGAGACAGTTGAGTTGTCAAAGAAATCTTGACATTTAGTGGCAGCCACAAGAGGAGACCCTAATAGTGCGTACCTGGGCTAAGCTGAATTCATATTCTCAACCAGTCTAAAGTAGTCTGATCTGGTCTGAACTTCCTAAGGTTCATATGCTCATTTGAGGGCATTGTTTAATATTTAACTGTATTATGCCAGGAGGGTGCTGTTTAAAGAAATATCAGTTATGTGCCATCATTGGCTGTTTTATTTGAATTGCAACATAGTCTAGCAAGCTGCTGATCACAGCTACTGTGCCTGAATTTTACCTGTCTTAAAAGTCTGCAACCTGGAACATTTTCGACTTACCTGCTGGACATAAGAACATGTAGTTCCAAGAGCCAGATGAGTAAGCTGAGAATGAAAGGGACTTGCCTATGATGAAGTGAGTGAATGACAAATTTGCAGTGGGGCCCTGGAGTCTAAACTCCTATGATGATTTCATTCCAACAATACTGTTCCAGTTGTGTTTTCATTTTTTCCTAACCTCATGTCTGGTCTGATCTGGTTAATTACATCTTTCATTCTTAGCTTGCCTTCTACAACCTCCCCTTTCATAAGTCACATTGTGACTCAGAGACCCTCTGTGACCCTTGACTCCATGCTTTCAATGAAGGCTTACTCTCCATTTACACAGCTGTATTGGGAGAAGCTAATTAGGCCTGTGCCTTGTCCTTTTGGCATCACTTTCTTCTGACATCCTTTGTCCACCTCTGATGGTGATGCCTGATTTAAAAGAGCTGATGCAGAAGGTCAAGTTATACCCTCAGCTGACCTTGTGGAGATCAATCTAGCTGCCACCTGCTCCTTCCAGCTCTGTCAGTCATCCCTCTGGACATGTCCAGCAATCCTGCATGTTCTCTCCCTGCAGGGATTTTTCCCTCAAAAGTGTGCTGGACTCCATAGAGAGACCTACAAGCTATTAAGAGTGGCTTATGGAAGGCTCTGGAACAGGTGATGAATGCAGCATCACAGCTAGCAGGCCAAGAGGGAAAGGCTGTGCCTAGAAAGACCCTAACTGCCATCCAGTTCGAGAAGTTTATATTCCTAAGCTCTTCTGCCAGGCATGGTACTTCTGGTAGAGAAATAAAACAGTCTTACCTCTATCAAGTTTCCAATGCCTTATGTATAAGTTCATTCTCCTGGGAGAATTGAGTTTATATACTCCAGGCAAAAAAGGACAAGGAATAAGAAAAGTAACATTGAGTTATGCATGTACTGTTGTGGTGCCCTACACACTTTCCTGAAAGGATTTCCAAGCTAGGGCCTTCCCATACCTACATGACTGAGGACACTCTCTGCCCCCTGGCATGTGCTTGGCTCACTGAGGGACAGACAGAAAGAGCCACCTAGTTAATGCCCAAAGGAGCAATCCTTCACAAATAAAGAATGAAAACTGGTGGAAAAACAGCCCAGCTTCCCTGCACCTCAACCCAATTCCGAGGCACATTCCACATAGTCAATGACAAGATCCCCAGTGGCAGGGCTTCAGCTGCCTGCAGCAGTGACCTATTCATTAACACACATGTTCCTACCTTTCTTGAGTCATAGCCCCATCCTCTCAAAATGTTTCCTGGAATTCACTCTCAAATAACAATATAGAGATATCCAAATCTTAACTCCAGGATCTGCTTTTGGGAAAAACTCAAACTGTGAGCCCCATTATGTACCAGGGATTTTATACTCACTATGTCCGTTACTTTTCACACAAACCATGAAGTATGCAGCAAATCCTTACTCAGATGAAGATGTTGAGGTTCAAAGAGGTTAAACAGATTCATTACAACCACACAGCAAATAAGGTTAGAGTTAGGATTTGAGATCATGCTTGCGTGGCTCTTAAACCTGTCTGATTTCTACCATTTCAGGTTGCCTCAGATAAAACTGAGGTATGGGTCTCAGCACACCTACCCTTTGGGGCAAGTCTTCCTTCTTACTGATGTTAATCTTGGGCAGACCCCTTGCTTGCTTTTTGTCTAAATCTCATTTGCATCCCATCTTGGGATTTGTTCACAAGCTATTCACTTAGCCTAAAATGTTCTCCCTCCAGTTCCTCTGTGTGTTTAGTGTCCCTAACTTTCCTCTAGTTCTTCTAGACAAGGACTTACAGAACTCACTAAATCTGTTATATTTGTGGTTATGGCTTATTAAAGCAAAAGAATAGACATCAAAATCAGCAAAGGTAAAGGGCACATAGGATATAAGCTTCCTGTTTTCTCCCTAATATTGGAGTATTATGACAGCACTTAATTCTCCAGGGAATAATGTGTGACAACATGCACATGTGTTGCCAACCAGAAAAGCTCAGCTGAACCTTGACATCCAGGGTTCTTATTGGGGGCCAGTCAAGTAGGCATGGGGCACACCTGTGACTGACCTTAGTTACTCAGTTTCCTGTCCCTACTGTGGTGATAGTTATACATTGTGACCCAAGACATCACCCTAAATCACATTGTTACCAAAAACTATCTGGCCTGGCCATACCTGCCAGATCTTCAAAGATACTATTATCAGGAAGGATGTTCCAAGGGCTTAAAAGTTGTCTTCCTGGAGGTGGTCACAGGCAAGTTCTTTCTCAGGAATGTGGAGAGTTTGTACAGGCCAGGACTGCTGTGTTAATCCTTTGCTGTACACTCTCCTAGCTCCTCTTGTCATTCAAGATTCAGTACAAACATGACCTCTTCAGAAAGGCCTTTGCTGAGCAATTAACCTGAACTACTCTCTATCACTTTTAGTCACTTTCCCTTGGCTTAATTTCATCATTGCTTTTTTGACCACAGTATATTTTCCAGTTTGTTTATTATCTACCTCCACTCTCCAGAATGTAATCTCTTTGAGAATAGAGATGCCTGAATGTATTTTATATCAAATGCCAAAACAGATAATTCAAAGAAAAGGCACTTTTTAAAAAAGAAAAAGTATTCCTGAGCACTTTTTTTTAAATTTCAGCATATTACAGGAGTATAAATGTTTAGGTTACATATATGGCCTTTGCCTGACCCGAGTCAGAGCCTAAGCACTTTTTTTTATAATTTTTAATTTTTTTTAATTTCAGCATATTATGGGGTTACAAATTTTAAGGTTACATATATTGCCTCTCCTCCCCCCTCGAGTCAGAGCTTCATGTGTGTCCATCCCCCAGATAGTGCACATGACACTCATTATGTATGTATATACCCATCCCCTCCTCCCCACTCCCATCTGCCGGATGCCCAATAAATATTATTCCTATATGTCCATTTAGGTGTTGATCAGTGAAACCAATTTGCTGGTGAGTACATGTGGTGCTTATTTTTCCATTCTTGGGATACTTTGCTTAGTAGAATGGGCTCCAGCTCTATCAAGGAAAATACAAGAGGTGCTATATCACCGTTGTTTCTTATAGCTGAATAGTACTCCATCATATACGTATACCACATTTAATTAATCCACTCATGTATTGATGGGCATTTGGGTTGCTTACATATCTTTGCAATTGTGAATTGTGCTGCTATAAACATTCGGGTGCAGATGTCTTTTGATGAAGGAATCTGGAAAATGAGCAGATTTCAAATTTTTAAAGTAAATTTATATTTTAACTAGATTTTGAGTTTAAAAGCAAACACTATATTTCTTATGATTATTTCTAGCTGAAAGTTCTCAAGGAAGGGTTGAGTAACAGCACATGGTTGAGAGAAGTCTGTTGAGTGCATGGCATCTTCCTTTCTCTAATGCTCCAAGCCTCTCATGCCCTCCAGGGAATTTCCCTTCCCCTGCTTTCCCCTCTTTTTCTCTTCTTTGGCTTCTGTGACTTGTGAATCATATTGTTTTCCGAGCCTCCAGTTGCCCCTTTGTTTTTTCTATCTCTTTTCCACAAGCTGCCTCTTCCTGAAATGACAAGCAAGTCTCTCCCATATCATCTATGGCTCTCTGGTGACTTAACTCTACCAGGAATATAACACTTTATAGCGATTGTCCATCTGGAGTGGCTACATGTCAAGTGCTCAGTAGCTAGTGGCCACTGTTTGAACAGTGCAGGGTTAGATTTACCTGGGCAAGGAAAAGAAGTCTGAATGTAAATCTAGAATAGACTCAGGAAAGGACAGCCCATGATCAAGGAATCAAATGGCATGGACTTCATTTCAACAGGTTTTTTTGGAAACAATTGGAAGTCAGTAGAGATTACTGACTTGTTTGTGGATGTTTGTACAGAAAAATCTTGCAAATATTTCCCCAAAGAACATTCTTATAAAGATAGCCATGGGGTCTGGGTGAACTCTTCAGTCCAATGACCTGGATCTGAATCACACTCCAAATGGATCAGCTCTGGGACATGGGGCAGTTTCTTCACCCCTATGGGTTTTAGATTCCTCATCTGTAAAATAAAGATATGAATAATACGTATCCCATAGAATCATTTGGGTATTCAATAAATGAAGTGCAAAAGACATTCTGAATAATGCCTACTCTGTAGGATATGCTGGCCAAAACGCATTTTGTTCCTGCTGAATTTTTCCTGCATTCCCAGGGAGGGTTACTGGAGTGGCTTTCCACATAGGAAGGTTAGATCAGCTATGGGCCTGGTGGCTCTGTGCCTAAATCCTCCAAACTTTTCTCCTTCTATTAGGCTGCCCTTCCATAGGAGGGATAGGTGCTGAATCAGCAGAAAATTAATCCCTTTCTTGCAGAGACATGAGACCTGCGAAGCTGAACAGCCCACTGGTTAGAGAGAAGAGAGGAAATGCCCTTGCAGGAGAACAGGCCATGCTGAGGATCAGATACTCTCGGAGGCAATAGAGCCTGTGAAAGGAAACTGGAGCCACCTGGAGTATCATGTGTATGTCCCATAGCATTCCAAGTCTTTGATTAATTCCACCAATAACTGTTGAACCCCTGTGTGCCAGGCACTGTCTCTGTGTTAAGGATATATAGGTAACCTATACAGTTTGGGGTTCCTGCCCTTGAGGGGCTCACTACATAGTGAGGAGAGAAACACCCAACAAGAAGGCAGAGGAATCCAGCAATCACATATTGTTTAAGGGCCAAGAAGGAAATGAATGTGGTGCAGAGATCCAAAGTAATGAGAATCAGGTTAGCCCCGAGGGTCAAGGAAGTCCTCTCTGAGGAGTTGGTATTTTAGGCAGAGAAACAAAGAATTAGTGCTTTTCTCATGAACAGCCAGATGACCCTCCCAGTAGGCAGCAAGAGCAAGTGCAAAGGCCCTGTGGCAAGAAGGGGCTTGGCTTTGTTTGCTGAATGACAGGAGGCCCAGGTGGCTGGAAGGTGGTGAGTGAGGTAAGGTAGTGAAAGGAGAAGAGGCTGGTGGTGAGGAGGAATCTCAGGGCCAATTCAGGAGTCCGACATTTATTAAGTACCTCAGGAACCCTCTGGAGTGTCTTTAGATTGTCTGGGAGGGGGCAAGAGTGGAAGTGGGAGGTGGGGCGCCTGCCATCCTGGGCATTGGGGTAAGAGATGATACTGCTTGGGCCAGGGTGATGGCCACGGACGTGGTGAGGGTCTGACCAAGGCAGGCGTAGTGGGGACTGAGGAGATGGTGATATTTCAAAGGCATTTAAACTCTTAAAGATATTACTGGTTGTTTCTTCCAAATTTTTATAATCACAGTTTTCAGATACACTAAATGTGAACAGGGCAATGGAAAGCATTGTTAACAGCCACAGTGCTGCCACCTGGCATTTTGCATTCTTTGCTTTGTCACCCATCTCTCCACCCCTCTATCCATCACCAGCCCATACGATGAATTTCAGTACAAGTGACAGCATGAGACTCTTCATGACCAAACACTGCATGTCCTGCGTGCACCTGTGTTCTGACTTGCACAAACCTGGTGTGTAAACAAAGGTTACCTATGCATCCATCCTTATGTAAATTTTGAAATTTAGTTCATCATGGAATTTTGCATTAATATGGAGATTTTTACAATTTTGCATTTGAACATAATTGATCTTGATTACTGAGATTTTTGATGACTTTGTGCTTAAGTGGAATAACTCACTCTGCTCAGCTGAAATCTCGACCAGTTTTATAAATACACTGTGTGTGTGCAGAAGGAATGAGCCTTCCCTGCTCCTTTCTATGACTCCTTTGGGATTGGTCTTTTTCCAGCCTACGGAGTGCTCAGTTTGGGGAAATGTGTAGAGACAATCTCTTCCCTAGATGAGGGGCAGGAGAGTTGAAGGATTTTAAACTGATGAGGGCTTTCAGACCATGAAGGATAGAAACAGGAGGGGTGGGCTGTCTCACTCACAACCTGCACCCACACAGCTGGGCAGACACAGCTAGCCCCAATTAGATCCAAAAAATCAAGTCCCAGAACATTTGTCACATCTGTGGCTCTTCACACAACAGTCAGTATGAGAGCTCTTTAAACATGCGTGATGAGAAGGAAAGAGTTCAACAATCCACCCTCAGCAAAGTCCCAACCTGTTAATCATTTTTTCAGTAAAATGTGAAATCACATCTCCCCTTCTTGATAAAAGAAAACATACAGTGTACTTTGGGGTTACTCTGTAACTCTTGTCCTCTCTCAGCCATGAGTTGAAGTTTATTCATATTGAGACAACATGTATGGCAGGACACCCAAGGCTTGGCCGTGTGCCCTGTTCCCTCCAGCCAGGGCCGAAACCAGCCACACTCACAGATCTAGATCTGAAGCCCCCTGCAGGCCACAGGACAGGGTCTGGTCTGGGCTGGGCCCTTTAGGAGGAAAACACATGATCATTAACACTCACTTTATACATTACGCAACTGAGGCTGAGGGACCTTAAATAGCTCACACAGGGCCTGCACATTGGTCATGTTCTCAGGATCCCAACCTGCCAGCTGTCCACAGAGCAGAGAGAAGAGCTGTCCCTGGAGTCCAGAGAAAGCCCACGGGCTACCTGGTTCAGGTCCACACCACACCCTTTTCTGCCACCCTCTGTCTCTGACCTGTTCTCACTGATTTTTACCAATTCAAAAATCACAGAAAATTTTCCCATAATACACCCACTAGGATACTTTATTCTTTTTTTAAATGATAATAACAAGTGTTGAAAAACATGTGCAGAAATTGGAATCTTCACACATTGCTAGCGAGGATATAATATGGTGCAGCCACCATAAAAAACAGTTTGGGGTTGTGAAAATGTTAAACATTAAATTACCATATTACCTAGCAATTCCACTCCTCACTATATACCTAAAGGAATTGAAAACAGTTACTTCAACAAATACATGTGCTCACATGTTCATAACAACATAATCCACAATAGGCAAAAGCTGTCAGCTGCAGCCAAAATGCCCATCAACAGATGGATGGGTAAACACATTGTGGTCTATCCATACAATGGAATATTATTTGGCTATAAAAGGGATGAAGTAATGACACATGTTAGAAAATGGATAAGTCCTGAAAATATTATGCTAAGTGAAAGAAGCCAAACACCAAAGTCCATCATATGTATTATATGAAATATCCAGATGGGTAAACCCACTGAGACAGAACACACAGTTCTGGTTGCCAGGGGCTGGGGATAAGGGAGAGTGGGAAGAAACTTCTCCATGGGTACAGGATTTAATTTTGGAGCAATGGAATGTTTTGGAACTAGATAGAGGCAATGACTGCACGACACTGTGAATGTACTAAACCCCACTGATATGTCCTCTTTAACATGGTTAATTTATGTTATATAAATTTTACCTCTATGCATTTCTAGACTGTCAGAAATATTTTCTAGAAGCATGAGACATGTCCCCATGGGTCCTGCTAAGCCCAGTCACTTTATCAAGGGCCCCATCCAGCCTCAAGCCTCCTGCTGACTCCAGGAGTACATGGTTCATAGCATGGCCTGTAACTGGAATACTTCCTAATAAAGAGTGATTAAAACCGGCTCAATTCAGACACTGTACTTTGCAACCAAGAAATGACATATTGAACAATCACAGTGATGGTTAAGCTGGGCCATTCTCACAGCCTGAAATGCTTCTCTCCTTCCCTTCTGTCCAAGCACCTCTCTGTCCACGGCTCTGCAAGCTGAGTGTCACTCATTTGGAAAGCCCCACTGCACCCGGGAGGCTCCACATCCCCTTATCTCTGCCCTCCCTAACTCCCTGGATCGTTTCAGTCATCTCCTTGCAGTAGAGAACCCCACCTAGGGTCTCAGGTTATGACTCCGTCTCCGACAGTCTTGTTCACACTCTGCTGTATGGTTCTTACCCCTGCGATGCATCATAGCACTGGGCACGGGAAAGAACCAATGTAGACTTCAGGACAGGCCCCATGGTTCTGGGGATAACCATGGGACAGATCAGATAGGGCAGAGGTGGGCTGAGCTTGGCTGGGTCTGGCCCCTCGAGAAAGTCATGGGGCTTGATAGGCACCATAATGACAGGTCTTCGTGAAATTGCATTAAAAAATGCTGAGTGCTTGTGTATTTCCTGATGAGAGGGTTCCTTGCTTTCTCCTGATCATAAAAAGACTCCATGTCCCAACTACAGGTCAAAAAATCCAGCTTTTGGACAGAGGTGAGCTCAGCTGAACGAATCCGCTGGCATTCTCCTTCCCCCCCTGGAATCAGGTCAGTTCAAGCAGCCCTACAAAGAGCAAATCTCTAATTTTTTCAGTGATTATTAAACTTTGCCCTCTGTTCACTTGGGGTGAATCACAACCTAGATTCGTGACAAAAATAATTAACGACATTTTTGTAATTCACAGCAGGAAATAATTTAATTGATGGAATTTTATTCATTTAAAAAAGTTACTGAGCTCAGCTTGTGCTCGTGGTAAGATATACTAGGTTCCCCAGCATAGGGCTCTGTTGGGCTGCAGGGAAGTCCCATTATTCTGGAACAGGAAGGATGGGCTGAACTGTTGGCATATATGAAAAGACGATGGTATGATGGATAACTTTCTGCTATAGAAATAAGAATGTGAGTGGAATTTGCAGGAGGGTTATTAGGAGACGACTGCTTTTCCAATCAATATTCTGAAAGCCATATTGTATGCATTTCTGCAAAGTTAATGAGATTCACAAGGACAACTTTATAAACTCCAACTGTGCTTGGATGATGTTTTGATTCTTTAGAACAAGGGGCAGCAAACTATAGTCCACAGGCCAAATAGGGCTCATCGCCTACATTCTGTTTTATTTTGTTTTGTTTTTAGAGCAGCTTTACATTTACAAAAAAATTGAACAAAAACTATCAAGAGTTCCCATATATTCTCTCTCACTCCGATAATAGTTTCCATTATTATTGACATCTTCCATTGGTGTAGTACATTTGTTAAAATTGATGAACCAATATTGATGCATCATTCACTGACATCCATAGTTCACATAAGGGTACCTTCTTTATGCTATACACTGTGAGTGAAGGAGCTCAGGAAATTTCACCCCAAAATATGACTCCTTGGTATAAAGAGTATTTTCAATTAAAGGCTCTTAGAGATTAACAGGTCTTGGAAGGGCCTTTCCTTCTTTCTTCATAAAAAACAGACCCCTCAAAAGAACAATCAACAATATATTACAAGAAAGATGATCAAGAATGCAACCAGACCAGGCCCAAGTCTTTTAAAATATACTATCTGTCTGTCTAGTTAATTTAATTTGCCAAAAGAATCATTTATAAGTCAATCTGTTTCCCCCATCCATTCATTCTCCTAAATATCTATGCATCTTCCCTAGCAACCACTTATTGCCCTGAAACAGAATTACCTATATATTTCATCTCCCTCTCTGCTCCCAAAACGAGGGTATATAAATTTCTGAACCCCACTGGGATATTGGGTAATCACTCTGTGATTTTGTAAGATGTATTTACTTGGTAAATAAATTTATTTCTCTTATTAATCTGCTTTATTGTGAACTCAGCAAACCTTCTAGGGTGACAGGGAAGTTTCCTTTCACCCCACATGTGCATCTTACCCAGTGTATAATGTCACATACATGCCATTACAGTATTATATGGAATACTTTCACTATCATCAAATTCTCCTGTGCTTCACCTGTTCACCTTCCCTTCCCTACCCTGAACCCCTAGAAACCACTGATCTTTTTTATTGTCTTTATAGTTTTGCCTTTTGCAGAATGTCATATAGTTTGAATCATATCATATGTAGCTTTTTCAGACTGGCTTCTTTCATTTAGTAATATGCATTTAATGTCCCCCCATGTTTTGTCATGATTTGATAACACATTTCTTTTAATTGCTGAATAATATCCCCTTGTGTGGCTATACCACAGATTTTTTTATCTTAGTTGCCTCCGGTTATTGATAATTATGAATAAAGCTGCTATAAACACCCCCCCCAAAAAAGTTACTATTTTTGAAAAGGTTATATTCACATGTGGCCAACATTAAAAAGGTCAACACCTAAGTGGACATATAGGAGTAACATTTATCAGGTGTCGAGAGGGTGGGAGGGGGAGGAGGGGATGGGTATATACAACTACAACGAGTAAGATGTGCAACGTTTGGGGGATGGACATGCTTGAAGCTCTTACTCGAGGGGGGAGGGGGCATGGGCAATATAAGTAACTTTAACTCTTGTACCCCCATAATACACTAAAATGAAAAAAAAAATTAAAGAATTAAAAAAAATAAAAAGGTATACAGTGCCGGGCACAGTTATCATGTTTTAATCCCAGCACTTTGGGAGGCTGAGGCAGAAAGATTGCTTGAGGCCAAGAGTTTGAGACCACCCTGAGCAACATAGCAAGACCCTATCTTTACAAAAAATACAAAATCATCCAGCTATACTAGTGCCTGTAATCCTAGCTACTGGGGAGGCTGAGGCAAAATGATCACTTAAATCTAGGAGTTTGTGGTTGCAGTGAGCTACAATGATGCCACTGCACTTCAGCCCAGGCAACAGAGTGAGATCCTGTCTCCAAAAAAAAAAAAAAAAAAGGTATAGAGGATAATGATTTAAAACAACTAAGGATAAAATTGTAATTATTTTGATACATTTACCAGATTAAGAAAATATCCTGTTATTAGTAATTTTTTTTTGATACAAAGAGTTTCAGAAAAACTCTTACTCTGTTTTTCTGGCTAGAGTGCCGTGGCATCAGCCTAGCTCATAGCAACCTCAAACTCCTGGGCTCGAGCAATATTTCTGCCTCAGCCTCCCAAATAGCTGGGACTACAGGCATGTGCCACCATGCTTGGCTAGTTTTTTCTATATATTTTTAGTTGGCCAATTAATTTCTTTCTATTTATAGTAGAGATGGGGTCTTGCTCTTGCTCAGGCTGGTCTCGAACTCCTGACCTTGAGCGAACCACCTGCCTCTGCCTCCCAGAGAGCTAGGATTATAGGCATGAGCCACAGGGCCCAGCCTGTTATTAATAATTTAAGATTTCTTATATGAATAATGGGAGATTAATATTATGAAATGCTTCCCCTAAAAGTACTGAGAGGCTGATATTACATTTCCCCTTTTATCTGCTGATGAGATATTGGTATTTACACTTTTTCTCTGTTAACTACCCTCAGGCCCAGGGTAATATGCTAGTTGGTCATGGCATATCATCTTTTCATCATGGCTGTATTTGGTTTGCTACTATTTTATTTAGGATCTGAAGAACAGCCTGGGCAGATACAAGAAGACAGAGTCATGTTTGGGGATCTAGGGAGTAGCAAATCATACAATTTTCTTAAAACATTGTGTCCATGTAAAGAACTAGACTGAGTTAAGACTGAAGTACCCAACTGAGGTCAGATGAAGAGAGTCTTGTGCTGCTACCCAGAGGTGTTTACATTCTATTCCATGGGTGACAGGACCCGTTGGAGGAATTTCAGCAAAGCAAGAATGCCATAATATCCACGTTGTCTGAGACTTTGGTGGCTGAGGAGTGCTTTTCCTGGAAAAGTTCTGCCCAATTCAGGCAAAACAAGTTAAGATGTTATTGCAACAATGAGAATGAGATGGTGCAGGCTTTCTTGTCCTTTTGTAACACATTCATCTCCATCCTCGACTTTTCCTGCATTAATTTCCTGTGTCATGAATTTCCTTCAACATGGTCTTCTAAAGTTTGATTGACATTTTCAGATTTCTCTTTTGCTGATTCATTTCATGACCTTTTACTTTCTCCTTTCTGAGAAAACCGAATGACTTTGATTGCAACATGTCAGAACTATTTGCAACATCCTACTTTCTGCTGAAACAATGAGTTCAGAAAATACACAATTATGTAATGTGTAGAAGAACGTGCATGTCATGCTTGTAGTCACAACGAGTTCTGTAGCATTTCTACATTATGGTGGCAAAGTGCTGGGAGGGGTGGAGGAAATATTTACGTTAGGTGAGGCTGACACAACCTGCCACGTTGTTTCAGGAGGACCCTTGAAATCCTAGCAAGCCTGCCACTGGCACAATCTGGAATCATAAGATCTGCCTCCCTGCCCTGACTTGGTGGTTTAATCATGTGAGCGAGTCTCGTCCCCATGTGTCTGCTTCCACGTCTACGTATTGGGAATGAAAATCATCCTAGCACGACTTATCTCACAGAGTTATCATGAAGATCAATGATGGGAAGAACTTTAGGAACTGGGAGGTGCCATGGAGATGTTAGCAGTAATTTTATTCAGGAAATAGATGCTCTGAGATGGAGTAGAACGTGAGCAGTTGTGATTAAGTCCTCTCCCTCCTCCTCCTCTTTTCTTTGCTCTAAAGTTCAGTGAGATGCTTGTGCTCCAGCGCCCAGAGAGCAGAAAAACTTCCCCTGCCTGAACCAAGCACACATCAGTGGATTTTCTAGGGGGCCTGACCAGGTCCCTGTGCAGGGGGCAGAGCTCTGGGCATCCCCCATTCAGAAGGCCTGGGCTGCAGTGCTGCCACACAGGAATTCTGTGTGGCCTTGGGCAAGGCTGAGCCTGTGCTGAAGAGTAAGACCTTGGGCTCTAAAGCTAGAGGACGTAAACTTCCATCCTGGCTCTGCTATAATTAGAGATGTAACCTTGGATGTCAGTTAACCTCTCTGTGGTTTAGTTTGCTCATCTGTAGAATAGCGTTTGTAACAATATCAATGTCATAGGGTTGTTGGACAGACTAAGTTAATCAGGAAGAACACTTATAGTGACACATATAATCTATTGCTGACTGAGCTAAGGCCTATGTGTGAGCAAGTGTGAGTGTGTTAGTGGGAGTTTGCGTGTGAGAGTAGTTTTGGCAGTCCCAGCTGAAAAACCACTCCAGAAGTTAGAACTACTGGCTTAAATGGGCAGTTGTCGTCTCCCAGGTTCATCCTATTCCTTCTTTGTTCTGCTTCTTGACCAGAGGAGCTCTTGCTCTTAAACTGGGCTGGAAGACCTGGGGGACCCTAAATGATATAAAGAAGTGAAGGAGAATAAAGGGGATGAATGTATCAGAAAATCATACAGGGACACAGAGTCCAGAGGGGCGTGCAGTCCTGCAGTGGTCTTCTCATTGGGATGAGGAAGTCCTTGG
The DNA here is from genome assembly GCA_008750895.1 of Mirza zaza. Lineage (NCBI taxonomy): Eukaryota > Metazoa > Chordata > Mammalia > Primates > Cheirogaleidae > Mirza > Mirza zaza. The sequence goes on from VSMD01075870.1 coordinate 71,587, forward strand.
TCCTCTTGGGTCAAGTCTGGTCAGTTTTTCTCCTGGACAGATGAGCAAACAGGCCCAGGCAGGCTCAGGGTCTCACACTTCCCATCCTTCAAGTCCTGTTGCTTCTTTTGTCTTTATATCTTTCCAAGGAGGATAGAGTTTAAGGAAAGAAAGAAAGATCAACTGCTTACTGGAAGCTGCTGGAAGCTTAAGTAAAAGATGCTTTAACTTCATAGATTTTATCCCAATTTTTAATCCAATATTTACTTGTATTTATTTGTTCAGTTTGTCTTTCTCCTGATATAGTTTAAGCTTTATGAGGGCAATGATTCACCCTATTTCATATTCAGTGCTTGATACATGCCTTGAACACAGCAGACACACAGCCCACCAACTCACAATGACACTCAGGTGAAATCCTCACCTCCCCCAATGCCAAGAGAGAACATTCATGGACCTTCCACTGTCCTCACCACCACCCCAACCACGAGGGCCAGAAATGTCAGCTACTTCTGTTCTCCAGCCACCAAAATTCTGATGCCACACATTTGGCCAAACCAAGTGCTGCCCTGCTGAGAAGAATTGGGATTTGGGTGCAGATTCACAGGAAACTACTCTTGCTTTCATTTACTCACACCCTCAAGACTGTGACCTAGAAATTTGAATCTATTACCAAATTGTTTCTGAACAATATTGACTCCCTATACAACAAGCAATTCCTCGGTCAGTGAGAAATCTGGACTGGCCTCCCAGAAGAGTAAGCACTTGGGCTAACAATATAAAAGGACAGATATATCAGAGTGATGATGCTCCTCACATCACTAAATTCCTGGACAACCTGTGCACTGATACTGAATGTGAGCCTAATGCTTCTATGTATGTTCTTTGAGACTGAACTTTGATTCAGTGATAATGACACCAAGAAAGGAGATGAGCTACTTGATGTTGATGAGAACACTGAGTTTCTCTAATATCTGTAATTACTGAAAATTGGCTGTGTAGTAATTATTTGTTTGTCTTAATTTTCAAACAAAATAATGTCTGGGTCTTAACCACCTTTGTACCCTAGTCACTTCAAGCAGAGATTTAAAAGTACATGACGAACACTTTGATACAGGAGTGAGCACATGGCAGGCACAGGGTGGTTGGGGTGTTCTTCTCACATGCAATGTCTTCCTTACTCATTCAGCATGACTCTTACTATGCAAATCTCTTCATGTTAGAGGGTGTTACCTTCTCTAGAACAAGTAGCAGAAAGAATATCCCTTCTATTGCTTACCCTTGCAGAGCACGTCCATTGACAATGGTTGGGGCACGGTGCTAGCTAAATTTTACTTCCAACCAATGACTAGTCTATAGTGTTGGAGTGGATTCCAATCAATTCAGTTCCTGATGTTCACAGGACAAGTGAATGGTCATGTCAGGCTTAGTTTAGTTACAAAATACTCATAGGCGAGCATGTGTTTTGGAGGAAGATGAACAAATTAGTTTTTATAGTGGTTTTGTTTCCAAAAGAATAAAAAAGGATTTCAGTTTAGGTGAGCTAATTAAGTTGTTGACAGTTATCAAATGACACTATAACCTTTCCTAGTGTGAATGCATTCTGTGGACCTTTCTGTTTGAAAGCACGAAGAGGGAGATGCTCTCAATAATACCATTACTGTGGTCAGATTTTGCATCTTTCCTTCTCCCTGCTGGAATGAGATAGAGTCCTTTGCTCTGGCAGACCCACGGGGGAGCTGCGGTGAGAATAACCATAGAGATATGAACAAGAATCTCAAACAATTTGCTGTTTCATTCCAGAGTCTCACGATGGCCCACAGTGAGCCTTATCAGGGAGCGGTAAGTGTTGCATACTGATGTTCAATACCAGCAGAGGACTTTTCACCTCCCTTTGTGTTAGCTTTATATATAATATTTTCTTCTGATCAATACTTGCTAGGAAATCACTTGCAATCACTGAGCCTCAGTTTCTACATCTGTAAACCAGGTATAGCAGCACCATCCTTTTTAACAGAGGCTACAGAAGCTACTGAAAAGAGACAGAAATTTATCAGAATTCTCTGGACTTTTATCTTACTTGTCCTGGGGATTTTTGTCCCAGCCTCCCACGACTGTCATTTGTTGATATTCAAGCTTTGCACCATTTCTTTTCATTATCTGTCTGTAGGGCTCCATTAACTCAGGGGTTCCAGAAGCATGCCATGTGCACACCACTATCGAAGACCTTTTATGAGTCTCTCTCCCTCTACTGGGAAGCTGCTCCCAAGGCAGGGATTGTGTGGCTTCCAGCCCAGGCCTCACACAACACTGATACATGACATTCACCCTCTTCGCCTTGAATCAGTACATAGACGAATAGAAGAATTTTTGCATAAATTTTTCAGGGACAGCTATGGATAGTAACAGGTGTTTCCCAGTGAAATCTTTTTTCTAGAGATGAAAAACTATAACGATAGTCACGCCAGGCTGTTCCACTAGGTCCCAGGAAAAAAATAGGAGTCTGGCATATGGTTGTCACTTAATACATTTTATCAATCATATATCCCCCTTCTCAGGCCAATGTCAAGCTAATCTGGAGACATAAAGGAGAGAAGGATGGAAAGAGTTGGTGAGGACTAATTAACAATTTCGTAGTAGGGCTGAGAGAAAGGATAATGAGAGAAGGAAGTGCACAAGCTCAGCTTGACTGTCTTCTATTTCTTTTGAGTTTTAAGAACTTCGAGGTTCTATTTGTCAGGTAATTCATGATTCTTCAGGTCAAGCAGACATGTAACGTCACATGTAATGTGATGCTAATTGGATGATATAGTTTTCAAATGCTCACTGCTGCCCTCTCCCATCAGGAATGTATCTGGAAGCTCACAGGGGAGGAACTGTCACAATAACAGCCCTACTCCTCACCAGCTTCTGCGAACTACTTGTCTCCATTAGAAAATACTTCAGTACTGAAAATGCAGAAAACTATCTGGTTTGAACACCACTGCCCAATTACAAGGCTCAGATCATCTCTCTGGAGTCCTGGGTGCCGTGTGACTGTAGCAACCTCTGCCCCCTCATTGGCGGCTATGGTGGTTGGAGTCCACCTGGACATCCGGGCTGCTGTTCTCTTCCTCTCTCCTTTCACACTCATTGTTCCCTCACCTGCAGTCTTCCCTGAGAGAGTGGGCTATTTTTGTTCAAGAATATGTCTACCTTGCTGTCTACTGCAGGACCCCTACAGGTGCATAGGAAGCAGCAGGAATGATACTGTCAGGCGTAGTCATCAGCTCCATCTTGTCCACCACCTGTCCTTCCCTTAGGAGCCCTCTTGCCTACAGAACCACAGTTGATCAGCCTGCACATGCAGAGATTGGGGCTGAGGCACAGACAAACACTTTTATGGGATTAATAATTGAGGAGGACGGTGGGTTTTCAACAGTCAGAGGGAAAGGACACACAGCAGCCCAGCCATCTCACCTGCTCAACTCCAATAGCCTTTTTGGATGCCCACTATGTGTGAAGCACTCCACTAAGGGTTGGGGACATACCTGTGAAAATATCAGACTGGGCCTGGACTGTGCCCAGGAGAAGCTCACCATATGCTAAGGGTCACACATGTGGAAACCCACAATGGTGATACAGGGTAGAGTAGACAATAGCAGTACCTCATGACAGGAATAGGAATTGCCCAGAGGAAGAAGTGGTGATAGCTGTGTGCGGAGGGTGGGGAGGAAAGACTCCAAGGGAAGAGCCTGTGTTCCTGGGTTTGAAGAATGAGTAGGAGTCTTCCAGAGAACTCAGGGGCAGTGTACCCAGAGGAAACTACGAGGGTAAAATCTGTAGGTGTAGGTCCTTTGGATGAATTCCTCATATTTCAAAATGAGGGCAGCCCTGCAAACAAGGGCAGAATAGAGGAGATTTAATGTCAATGGCTTTACTTGAGTTTATAATATGAACCCATAACCTTTGGACTTAGCGATAACACTGATTGCATTGCTATGATTTCCTACGGAATATGAACTCTAGGAGGTCAACGTGGTTGTGTCTGTGATTCTTTGCCATCTGCCAAGGTGGAGAGGGCTCCTCTGATTCAGGTGGAGCACGGGTGGCCCTGCTATTGGCTGCAGCTCTGGTGCTGCCTCCTTTCCCAGCACATAAACATTCAGCCAGCCCCACTGAATCACCTCTGTGCTGGGAAGGGAAGCTCCACAGGCATAGCCCACCAAAGAGCAGCACACAGTCAGAGAACAACTCAGAGGAGATAACTGAAGAAGGAAAGCGGGGATGGACCTCATCCCAGACTTTGGCCTGGAAACCTGGGTTCTCCTGGCTACCAGCCTAGTGCTCCTCTATCTGTGAGTATCTGTTCAGGCTCCACTGTCCTGTAACTTTAGAAATGGGGTACAATCTGGCCCCTCTTTCTCTTATCTGTGGTGAATATCAAAGAAGATAATTGAGGGGAAGTTGCTTAAATGATGGAAGCTACAAAGCATACAGTTGTTGATCTTATGTAGATTTGTGGAAGGAATAAATAAAACTCCCCCCACAGTATCCATCTCCATGTTCTCTAACTAGGAGTTCAATGACAGCATTTGGTCCTGGGCTGATTTCTAATTGACCATGTGTTTGGACCTAAACTAATCAACCAGAATTCAGCAGAGGAAGATTACAAACAATGGGGCACAGTGTGCTTGGGATCCTCGCCCCCTTCCCAAGCTCTGAGGATTGTAGGCACAGGAGGGATGGCTTGGTGAGTGTCTCTTTAACTTCCCCTCTGGGTTCTGTGTCTGATGCAAGATTTGTGTACAGGAATTGTTCCCTGTAAACTGGGGTGGCTCCTGCTCCCCTCCTTCTACCCCAATAACGATTTACACAGGCATCATGGGGTACGCCAGATTTCATGGGATGAATGGAGTCTGTAGTCATTGGTTCCTCTGCAGAATGTCATTCTGGGAACATACAGGTCAACCATCCTTCCTTATAGCTCAAATTAACCAGATCATCTGACCACAGACACTTGGGTGTAGATAAAAAGTGCCCACTTTTCTACAAGTCCAATATAAGCCTTGAACACCAATGTCATTCTATAATAGGAACACTGTGACTCCTTTAAGACTTTCTTGTGAAGGTGGCTTTACAAAGGGAAAGATCTTAAAACAGGGTCTCATTTTAAAGGGAAGGGAAAGCATAAGTATCAGAGCAAACCATAGGAACAGTGTCACCATAGGCTCTTGGTGACCCCCTGTGATTGAGCGCATGCTCTTACACAAAATCACATCATTGTAGCAGAAGAAAAAAAAATTACACCTCTTTTACTGAGAACAAGAATTTCCTAATCATGGAAGAGTTAATTTCCTAAATACACATAACAGAATGAAATGCCCTGGAGGAATTCCAGTCTGAACCACTCAAGGAACATTGAATTTGGGGGACATTTATAAAGTATTCATTCTAGGCTTGGCACCCTGAAGATTTCAGTTCCTTTTAGCTGATCATTCTGACTTTGGGTGGGTCTCACACAGGAGGCAGGAAAGAAGATGATGGGTGAATGTAGCCATTGCTGTTGGTGTTGCAGTTGTTAGGTGTTGCCTAGGCAGGACTTGTATCTCTTGGCTACGGCAGTTCCTTAGTCAGTGACAGGATATTTCCCATATCTATAAAACCACAATCTCAGTAACTTGGATTTCTCTTTTACTTTATAGATATGAGACTCATTCACATGGAGTGTTTAAGAAGCTGGGAATTCCTGGGCCCACACCTCTGCCTATTGTGGGAAATGTTCTGTCTTACCGCAAGGTGGGTTTTTTTGAACTCTCTCTTTTGTTTCTTATGGTTGTCAAGACCAGCTTATTCCATTGGTAAAAATTCCCCTTCTCAGGAGGAAGTTATGAGGTTTTACACTTCAGAAATGATGCGGAGACCCCACCCAGATCATAGCTACATTCACCCCGGGCCTCTGTTGTCTATTCTCTGCAGCCTGCGGTTTGGATCAGCTGAACAGCCCAGATCTCTGGTAGATCAGGATTTAATGTTCAGAGATTTTTGCCTAGTGCATATTCACAGAAAGGTATAGTCATAGTTAGTATTAGGAGAAATGCAGAAAGGAGGACCACCAGTAGTAGCTCATACAGCTGTGTGCACCAAATTCAAACTTTCTTATTTAGCAAGAGCAATTGAGTAACCTTGTTTTCCTTCCTTCTGCACAGCTTGGAAACTTCAGTTTATTATGTAGCCCTTGTATTCATGGGGTAATTTGCACCCACTTGAATTCTCTCAAGAACTGCTAAATTCCCTCTGGGTACTTCATAGTTCTACCCCAGATTTTACTCTCCATGGTATATTTTAAAACTTTATCAGGTAGAACAAGAGAGTTCTGCTTTGTTTCTTTTCCTTGAAAGGTGGCACCCTCTGGGTGAGTCTGAGCAGGGAGTGGGTACAACTAAGACAAGATGGTGGTTGTCCATTGACTTCAGATACTTAGCCATGAAATTAATTTTGTTTTGTTTTAACAAAAGCAGACTTGCTTTTGCAAAATGTCTAGCAAAGAGATAATTTGACAAAATTACCAAGAATTGGCCAGGTGTGGTGGCTCACACTCATAATACCCGCACTCTGGAAGGCCAAGGCAGGAGGATCACTTGAGGTCAGGAGTTTGAGAACAGCCTGAGCAAAGGTGAGACCCCCGTGTCTATGATAAATAGAAAAAAAATTAGCCAGGCATGGTGTTGTGCACCTGTAGTCCCAGCAACTGAGGAGGCTGAGGCACTAGGACTTCTTGAGTTAGGAGTTTGAGGTGTTGTCAACTAGGCTGACATCACCACAGGTTAGCCACGGCAACAGAGCAAGATTATGTCTCAAAAAAACAAACAAAACAAAAATCACCAAGAATTTAAATTAATTTTACTATAAGTGTCATGGGACTGTGAAATTTCGCCAAGAAATTGTGGCTAATTTTTCACCCAAGGCCTGGCCCCTGATCATAAAGTCATCAGCTCACACCCTTGAGGAGATCAGCAAAATCTGTGTGCAGGCTGGTGTCTGGCCCCAATTTCCTTTCCCACACACCTAAGGCTTCTTGCTCAGATTCTAATTTTCCCAACTCAGGCATTTCTTGTCTAATTACTGCTTAGATTCCATATTTTTCCCTCTGAAAAAGCAATCATATCCTGTTCACCTTGCTAAGATTAGTGCTTTACTAGGTGTACCCCAAAACCCATGTTGATGGGACCTTCTTTTGCATAGTGAAAATATCACAACTGAAACACAGCACCAGGAAGATACGTCTTTAAGCTGCAGATGTGAAGACTTATAGAAAATATGGTAATTTGTCCTGTGTGAAGAAGCTGCATTTCCTGATCTTTTCCATTTTGAATGGGACAACATGAGGCAAGGATATTTTGTCATTGGCTCAGTCACTCATTACTCATTTTCTCACTCAGCAAAGTGTCTTAGACTGAGATAAACCTGTAGATCAAAAGAAGTCCCTGATGTCTTTGACTTCCCAATTCCACGAGAATTCTAGAGAAAGCTCCTGAGATAAATGAAAAGGATGCTGAATGACACGAAAGATTGTGCATCCCCCTAGACACTTGCTCACTCTCCCTCAGCCTCAGTTTCCTCACATGCCCATGGAGGTAATCATTCAGAAGGTTATGACATGTTAGAAAGAATACATGCATGTGCAAAAACACTTCCAAATACGGAGAGTTATTTAGTATTCATAAACAAGGGTAAGTCATTCTGTTTCTACAATATTTAGAGAAAATTCAACATTGACATTAAATCATTCATTGCAATTATCTCGTCTATTTTCCCGCATTCCCCTGAATATCTCTGAACAAAAGGTTTCCTGTAACTTCCAGTGAAACATACCCTGATTTTTTCAAGTTTCACTCTTTTTTGTCCCATTAGAGACAGGGTTGAGGATATTTAAAATAACAATTGAATTTTATTTTGTTTCTCCTCCCAGGGATTTTGGAAATTTGATGAAGAATGTTATAAAAAGTATGGGGAAATGTGGGGGTGAGTATTCTGGAAACATCCATCACATAGACTTGCTGCTTTGATGATGTACCCCACATACAAAGGACAATCTCAGCCCAGAGCCTCTTGGGATGAAGATGCTGTCAACCAAAAAAACAGAGAGAGGCTCTCTGAAAGAAAAAAATATTTATTTGGGAGTAAAGCATTGCAATGGAAATGTGCACGCTATAGCAAACTATGTGCCTATTCAGAGAAGTAAAGGAAGAAAAAGGTTGTTAAAGGGAACAATGAGCACGATAATATAACTATTTTGAAATAATTGTCCGTAGCTACAAAGATCAATAACAAGGGGACACAAGTCTGAGGTTAGACAGGCAGTTACTAGCAGATGTCCTCCCTGAAGTACTTTTACTCTAACCATACTGTCCTTTTTGTGAAACATGTGCTTTTTCTAGAGTATTTTGTGACAGTTTTGTTTTTAGCCACTCAAGCATGAGAGTGCTCTCTTCATAACCTTACCAGGATCTGTCAGGTTTTATTTATTTTTATAACATCAGGGTGGCTCCATTTTGGTTCTGACAACTTTCACACACTGTACTGGAAAGTTTTTGGAGAATTATCCCACCAGGAATTCCACAGGTAACCAGGTGTTGAGGCCTGCAGTGTCAATGAGGCTGATAATGTTGCAGGTGACCACTTTTCTCCAGGTTTGATGGCCCAGGGACTCCCAGCATCACTTTCTGTCCAGCGTCTGGCTTTTCACCTCTTCTCCTTTTTTCCTACCTTAGGTTACCTTCAATTGCATGAAATGCATCATTTCAGACTGTTCCACTATGTGCTCATAAATGCATGGCATTAACTCCCTTCCACAGTGATTCATTTTTCAATAAAGCCAAATTTTTAAATTAATTTTTTGCTTTTAATATGTGCTTTTCAAAGAAGAGCTGGGAGGTAGAGATGAACAGATCGGGAAATCATTTATAACCTGTTTTTTTTTTTCTCTGCAAGTGGGAAGCTTTCTTTTGAGTGCTTTTAAAATTGAAGTGAAGACTTTTCAAGAGAAGTATGTTCAAGTTTTTCCTTGTCTACTCCATTCTATTGACATTGAAGAAATACAGAATATATTAGACCACCGTGTTCCCCAGTGGGCTAATGGACTTCATGATTTTGAGAGTGGCCTCATCCAACTGCAGCAGCTGTTCCCTTTCCAACGCTGCTGGGGGCTTGGTGAGAACCACAGAAGACGTGTGATCCCGTGTACACTACAAGCAAGTGGGAGAAGGTTTCTCCTCTTCCTTCGTACCTCAGAACAAAAGATTTCCTGTTATTTCTCACCATGATCTTGTAGAAGAGCTCTTTTGTATTTAAATGCATCTTCCCCACTTGAGCCACATTTCCCTTCATTCTGTGAAGACTCCAGGGGCTTCTGTGGTCACAACCTTGCTGTGTGTCCTACCCTAACTTGAACTAGGACCTAATGTTCTTATGTGTGGTACAACTGGAGTATGGATTATGTAGTGTCAGGATCAAAGTCTGGATTCCTGAGTGTGGCTGCAGCTGCAGAATTAGGCTTGTAGAGTCTAATCAGCTCTGTTTTCCTGACACAGGGTGTATGAAGGTCAATGGCCTGTGCTGGCTATCACGGATCCCGACATGATCAAAACAGTGCTAGTGAAAGAGTGTTATTCTGTCTTCACAAACCGGCGGGTACGCATCCATGTTTTAACTTTATACCTTTATTTTTTATTTAAAATTTTTATTTTGAAATACTGATAGATTCACAAGGAATTGTCAAAAAGTAGTTTAGGGAGTTTCCATGTACACTTCATCCTGTTTCCCCCAATGGTAACACTTTGCATCAGTATAAACCTAGTATATTCCTATCACTATAGTTACAGGAAATTGACATTGATATCATCCACAGAGCTCTGTCAGATATCCTTAGTGTTATGTTGCCTCATTTTTGTGGATGTGTATGTGTGTGTAGCTCTATGCACCTTTATCATATTCACAGATTTGTGTAACCACCAGCATGATGATGACACAGAACTCCTCCACCACCAGGAGCATCACTGCTGTTGTTCTTCTACAGTCATGATGTATAGCTTGTCTTTTTCTCTTAGCAGAGCTTAGCTTGTATCAGAGCAAATATTTTTTAACTTTGAGTAGACCAGTTCATCAATTTTTTCTTCTATGGATGGTGCTTTGGTGTGAAGTCTGAAAATTCTTCCTCAGCCCTTCTATATTGTTGTTGCCTTTTCTAAAGTCTGTATAGTTGGAGGCTTTACAGTTATGTCTATGATCCATTTTTCTGGAAATTTTTGGCTAAAGCATTATTTAGCTCCGGGTCTATTTCTTTTGGCTTATGGCTGTCCAATTGTTCCAACACCATTTTGGAAAGGCTGTCCTCCCTCCATTGAATTGCTTTTTGCCCCTTTGTCAAAAATCATTTGGGCCTCTTTGTGTGTGTCTGTTTCTCATTCTCTATTCTGTTCCACTGATCACTGTATCTATCCCTCATCCAGTACCACACTGTCCTGACTACACTAGCTGTACAGTAAGTCTGAACAGCATGTAGATTCACACCTACCACTTTATTTCTTTTTCCAGAGGACTTCTAGCAATTCCTAAATAGGAAACAATTCTTTCTTTTTCCTGTATCCCTGTGAAAAAAATTAAGAGAAAAGGACTTTCAAATAATTGTATTATTTCTTCAAAATACATTCATAATCTTTTATGTATTATCTATAGTTTAAAAAAATTACTGCATCGAGGTATTCCTTTTTGGAATTCTTCATGCTATTCTGTAAGTAAACAAAGAAGTAGTCCCATGCAACCACAGCCTGACAAAGCCATATGGTGAATGGTCACCAGTCCCTTTTTTCTCTGCACAGCCCTGGAGGAGGTACAGATCTTGTTCCCCACTATTACCCTGAAAGAAAACCTTCCCAACCAGGGAATCATTTGCATTTAAAAAGAGACTCAGATTTAGAGGCTGGAAAGCACACCAGGTGGCTGAGTGACCCCAGACACACACACACACACACACACACACACACACACACACACACACACACACACAGAGGCTGAGAGGAGGGTAGGCATTTGGGGTAAATCTATAATACATTGAGCACCTAGCATGGGGCCTGCCACCTGGGAGGCAGTCACTTAACATTTGTGAAATAAGTGATGTCTATTTAACACATTTTTACATCTGTGGAGATCTACAAAACTTATAAAGGACAAAATGTTTCTTATTTCAACTCCAGCCTTTAGGTCCAGTGGGATTTATGAAAAGTGCCATCACTTTATCTGAAGATGAAGAATGGAAGAGAATACGAGCGTTGCTGTCTCCAACTTTCACCAGCGGAAAACTGAAAGAGGTAAGAAAATATAAGGACTTCTGCTTAGAAACTGAAAGTATGAACTGGGAACAGGGACAAAGTAACATTATGGTCCCTTTCCAGGAGGTAGTCCACTATGGTTGAGCTTCCTAAAAGTGGCCTTTTATCTTTATGTTCAGAAGAGACATCACAAAATTCGTTATAAAATACAATTTACTACTCTGAGCTAGGGAAAGCCACGTCCTCCTGGGACTTGAGTCTACAGATTTAACTATGTGTCCTATTGTGTTTTGTGCTTAGATGTTCACCATCATGAGCCAGTATGCAGATGTGTTGGTAAGAAACCTGAGGCAGGAAGCAGAGAAAGGCAACACTGTCTCCTTGAAAGAGTAAGTAGGAGCACAGTCTCGGGGTTCTGAGCTGTCATGGAACACTCTAGCTGCCTGCCATGGAGCTGATGTTTCCACAGTTAAGTTATTCCTGTGAACAGACAGAAGCAGGGGGCCCTCCAGGGGTGGGGCAGATTGCATGAGAAGGGAGGGCAGCAGAAATGGGGAAGGGTCTTCTCCAATGTGCAAAAGAGCCATGAGTAATTAATCTGATGAATTGTTCTTTAGATGTACTGGAAGACAAAATACGTAGTTTAGAAAGAAGAAACATGATTGCACCAAAGTTTTGGCCTCAGAGGGCATGAAATTGTGGGAGATCTAGTGGTTTGGTACCTGAGGGCTGACAGGGGCAGGGAAGAAGATTAACAGTGGAAAACTTGTTAGAACTTCATTCTCTTCACATTTTACTGAGGATACCGTGAAACACTAAATATTAAACCTTCCCACCACTTCTCCTTTCTTCAATCTCAAAAGAGAGTGGGCCCTGAAAAGGCCAAGGTTAGAGCAATCCTGTGATTTAATGTCTAAACTGACATATTTCTGAATTATGCAGGAAACACAGGTATACATTGAGCCTGTCCTACACAGATTGGGGACATGTGCTCACTCAATAATGCCCCCCCAATCAATTTACTGAGATCTATTATTTTGTTATCCAATTTGTTTTTACCTAGGAACATTCTCAGTTCTTACCTTTTACAGAAGTGCTCATAGCCATAGGCCAACCACAGATCATAGGAGTTGGGGAAGTGGGCCTTTCAGGAGACTTAGCAGACAGTATAGAGGAGAGAATATGCTCATGGTGACTTAGAACAGGGTCTTGCTGTTCTGTAATGTGCTAATGATCAATCAGCTCTTGGCATAGACACTCTGTTGAGGCAATGTCTCCTTTCTTGAGTCCCTAGGAAGAGTTAGTTATTCCACTCTTTTCCTGATGAATCATGGTGCTTACACCCCTGTTGTCATCCGCACTCAACACACTCTCCTGTAGTTTGCCTGACTTTGGGTCTCAGTCCCCCTGTGCCTGAGCTCCTTGAGCTCAGAGGTAGGACTATCTTGACTTAGTGTCTCCACCACGCCCAGCACAGGGCCAGCTGGATACTGGCACATGATAACCACATCAGGAGTGAGTGGGATGGGAGATGATCCAGCAGGTAGTTCTGAAAGGCTGTGGTTCCTGACATCTGCTGACAGTTCACAGGGATTGACACACACATCTTGCTGCATGTGTACTAGGAGAATGGTGAAGTAGTGCTCATTTCAATTTTCCATGTCTTTCTCTACTCAGCATCTTTGGGGCCTACAGCATGGATGTCATCACGGGCACATCATTTGGAGTGAACATCGATTCCCTCAACAACCCACAAGATCCCTTTGTGGAAAAGACCAAGAAGCTTTTAAGATTTGATTTCTTAGATCCACTCTTTCTCACAATAAGTATGTAGACTATTATTTCTATTTCTCTCTCTTTTTTAAAATAACTACTTTATTGAGATATAATTCAAATACCATAGAATGTACACACTTAAAATGGACATTTCAATGATTGATAATACATTCAAACATATGTATAACCATCACCATTGTCAACTTTGGAATATTTTCATCAACTCAGGTACCTGTAATTTTTTTTAACTTTCTTAACATTACATTATTTTTTATCTTTCTACTCTTTATTTCAGAATAATATGGGGGTATAAAATTTAGGTTACATATATTGCCTTGGTACAACCCAAATGAAAGCTACATGTGTGCCCATCACTCAGACAGTGCGTAGCTTACCAATCAGGTGTGAATATACCTATCTCCTCCTCCCTCTCCCACCTGTCTGACATGCAATGGATATTACTACAATATGTGCATGTAAGTGTTGATCAATTAGTACCAATTTGGTGGTGAGTATATGTGGTGCTTGTTTTTCCATTCTTGTGACACTTCGCTTCAGAGAATGGGCCCCAGCTCCATCCAGGATAATACAAGAGGTATTTGTTCACCATTGTTTGGGGGGGCTGAGTAGTACTCTGTGGTGTACATATACCACATTTTATTAATCCACTCATATATTGATGGGCAGGTGGGTTGTTTACAAATGATTGCAATTGTCAGTTGTGCTACTGTAAACATTTCAGTGCAGATGTCATTTTTATAAATGTCTTTGTTTCCTTAGGATAGATGCCCAGTTATGGGATTCTTGGATCAAATACTAGTTCTACTTTTAGTTCTACCTCTGTATTACTTTCAATAGAAGTTGTATTAGTATGCACTCCCACCAGCAGTGTATGAGTGTTCCTATCTCTCCATACCCATATCAACATTTATTGTTTTTGGACTCTTTGATAAAAGCCATCCTTACTTGAGCTAAATGATACCTCATTGTGGTTTTTATTTACATTTCCCTAATGATTAGAGATGTTGAGCATGTTTTCGTATGTTTCTTGGCCATTAGTCTATCTTCTTTTGAAAAGTTCTGTTCATGACCTTTGGCCACTTTTTAATGGGGTTGTTTGATTGTTACTTGCTGATTTTCCTGAGTTCTACATAGAATCTAGTTATCAGCCCTTTATCAGATGTTTAGCATGCAAATGTTTTTTCATTCTGTAGGTTGTCTGTTCCCTCTACTGATAGCTTTCTGTGCCTGTGCAGAAATTTTTAATTTTATCAGGTCCCATTTACTGGTTTTTATTGATGCTCTGATTACTTTGGGATTTTCTTCATAAATTCTTTCCCTAGGCCAATGTCTATAAGAGTTTTCCTAATGATTTATTCTAGAATGCATATAGTTTCATGCCTGAGGTTTAAGTTTGTTATTCATCACGAGTTGATTTTTGTGAGTGGTGAGAGGTGTGGATACTGTGTCAGTCTTCTACATGTAGTTATTCAATTTTCTCAGGACATTTTATTGAATAAGCATTCTTTTCCCCAATGTATGTTTTTGTCTTCTTTGTCAAAGACCAGATGGCTATCATGAGGATGGTTTTATTATTTTTTTTATTTCAGCATATTATGGGGGTACAAATGTTAAGGTTACGTATAATGCCTATACCCCCCTCTCCCCTCGAGTCAGAGCTTCAAGCATGACCATCCCCCAAATGTTGTACATCTCACTCATTATGTTTGTATATACCCATCCCATCCTCCCGCCTCCAACCTGCCCAACACCTGATAAATGTTACTCCTATATGTCCACTAAGGTGTTGATATGTTAATACCAATTTGCTGATGAGTACATGTGGTGCTTGTTTTTCCATTCTTGAGATACTTCACTTAGTAGAATGGGTTCCAGCTCTATCCAGGAAAATACAAGAGATGCTATATCACCATTCTTTTTTAAATCTGAGTAGTACTCCGTGGTATACATATACTACATTTTATTAATCCCTTCATGAACTGATGGGCACTTGGGTTGTTTCCACAACATTGCAATTGTGAATTGTGCTGCTATAAACATTCAAGTACAGGTGTCTTTTTTGTAGAGTGTCATTTGATCTTTTGGGTAGGTGCCCATTAGTGGGACTGCTGGATCAAATGGTAGATTCACTTGTATCACTTTGAGGTATCTCCATATTGCTTTCCACAGAGGTTGAACTAGTTTGCAGTCCCACCAGCAGTGTAAGTGTTCCTATCTCTACGCATCCACACCAACATTTACTGTTTGTGGACTTTTTGATAAAGGCCATTCTCACTGGAGTTAAGTGATAGCTCAGTGCAGTTTTCATTTGCATTTCCCTGATGATTAGAGATGTTGAGCATATTTTCATATGTTTGTTGGCCATTATTCTGTCTTCTTTTGAGAAGTTTCTGTTCATGTCCTTTGCCAATTTTTTGATATGGTTGTTTGATTTTTTCTAGCTGATTTTCCTGAGTTCTAAATAGATTCTAGTTATCAGCCCTTTATCAGATGTGTAGCTTGCGAAAATTTTCTCCCTTCTGTGGGTTGTCTATTTGCTCTCTTGACAGTTTCTTTGGCTGTACAGAAGCTTTTTAATTTGATCAGTTCCCCTTTATTTATTTTTGTTGCTGCTGTGATTGCCTTTGCGGTCTTCTTCATAAATTATTTGCCTCGGGCAATGTCTAGAAGAGTATTTCCAATGTTTTTCTCTAGAATTCTAATAGTTTCACACCTAATGTTCAAGTCTATTACCCAGTGTGAGTTGATTTTTGTGAGAGGTGAAAGGTATGGGTCCTGTTTCAGTCTTCTGCATGTGGCTATCCAGTTTTCCCAGCATCATTTATTGAATAAGGATTCCTTTCCCCAGTGTATGTCTTTGTCTGGCTTGTCGAAGATTAGTTGGCTATATGAGGATGGTTTTATATCTGGGTTCTCTATTCTGTTCCACTAGTCAATGTTCCTGTTCTTGTGCCAATTCCAAGCTGTTTTTATTAATATAGCCTTGTAGTATAGTTTGAAATCTGGTAAATTGATACCTCCTATTTTGTTTTTATTGCCTAGGATTGATTTTGCTATACGGGGTCTTCTCTGGTTCCATATGAAATGTACAACCATTTTTTCTATATCTGTGAAACATGATGATGGTATTTTAATAGGGATTGCATTGGCTCTGTGGGTCACTTTGGGTAGTGTAGACATTTTAACAATGTTGATTCTGCCAACCCATGAACATGGTGTATTCATCTACCTGTTTACATCCTCTGCTATTTCTTTCTTCAGTGTTTCATAGTTCTCCCTGTAGAGTTCTTTTACCTCCCTGGTTAAATATATTCCTAGGTACTTTATTTTCTTTGTTGCTATTTTGAAGGGAATTGGATCTTTGATTTGGTTCTGACTTTTACTGTTGTTGGCGTATATGAATGCCTCTGATTTCTGTGTGTTGATATTGTATCCTGAGACTTTACCAAATTCATTTATCAGTTCAAGGAGTCTCTTGGTTGAATCCTTGGGGTTTTCTAGGTATACCATCATGTCATCAGCAAAGAGTGAGAGTTTGATCTCTTCTGCTCCCATTTAGACGCCATTAATTCTGCTTTCTTGTCTGATTTCTATAGCAAGGACTTCTAGCACTATGTTGAATAGAGGTGGAGATAGTGGGCAAAATTGTCTTATTCCAGTTCTAAGTGGGAATATTTTCAATTTTTACCCATTCAGTATGATATTGGCTGTGGGTTTGTCATATATGGCTTGTATCATTTTTACATAAACCCCATCTATACCTATTTTGTTGAGCGTTCTTATCATAAAAGGGTGTTGAATTTTGTCAAATGCTTTTTCTGCGTCTATTGAGAGGATCATATGGTCTTTGTTTTTGCTTTTGTTTATATGGTGAATTACATTTATAGATTTGGGTATGTTGAAGCATCCCTGCATCCCTGGGATGAAACCCACTTGGTTGTGATGGATTATTTTCTTGACAAGCACCTGGATTTGATTGGCTAGGATGTTGTTGAGAATTTTTGCATCTATATTCATAAGGGATATTGGTCTGTGTTTTCTTTTTTTGTTGCATCCTTTCCTCGTTTTGGTATCAGGGTTATGTTTGCTTCATAAAATGTGTTGGGGAGGATTCCATCCTTCTCGATGTTGTAGAATAATTTCTGCAGGATAGGCACCAGTTCTTCCTTGTAGGTGTGGTAAAATTTGGGTGTGAAACCATCTGGTCCAGGACTTTTCTTTTTGGATGTTATTTTACTGCTGTTTCAATTTCAGTACTTGATATTGGTCTGTTAAGGAATTCTATTTCTTCCTGGTTGAGCCTAGGGAGGCTGTGTGTTTCTAAGAAATTGTCCATTTCCTCCACATTTTCCAGTTTGTGTGCATAAAGGGTTTTATAGTATTCATGAATTATATCTTATTTCTCTGTGGCATCCGTTGTAATTTCTTCTTTATTGTTCCTGATGGAGCTTATTAGAGATTTTTCTTTTCTGCTTTTCATTAGTTTAGACAAATGTGTGTTAATTTTGTTTATTTTTTCAAGGAACCAACTTTTTGTTTTATTAATCTTCCATATAGTTTCCCTGTTGTCAATTTTGTTTAGTTCTGATTTTATCTTAATGATTTCACTTCTTCTGCTGGGTTTGGGGTCAGTCTGTTCTTTTTCCAGCTCTTTGAGATGATTCATTAGGTTGCCTATTTGTGATCTTTTCGACTTTTGGATATAAGCATTTATGGAAATAAACTTTCCTCTCAGGACTGCGTTAGCTGTGTCCCACAAGTTTTGGTAACTTGTGTCACCTTTGTCATTTAGTTCAAAGAATCTTTTGATTTCCATCTTGATTTTTCTCATTTATGAAGTGATCATTCAGTAGAAGGTTGTTTAGTTTATGACTTTATGTAGAAATGAGAACTCATGTTAGAATTGATTTCTACATTTATTCCATTGTGGTCTGAAAAGACGCATGGTATAATTTTTATTTTTTTAAATTGTTTGAGACATGCTTTGTGTCCTAGGATATGGTCAATCTTAGAGAATGACCCATGAGCTGATGAGAAGAACGTATATTCAGTGGTTTCGGCGCAGAATGTCCTGTAAATGTCAGGCCCATTTCTTCTAGAGTTCTGTTTAAGTCCATTATTTCTTTGTTTATTTTCTGTTTAGAGGATCTGTCCTGTGCTGTCAGTGGGGTGTTAAAGTCTCTGACTATTATGGTGTTGTTTTTTATCCATTTGTTTAGATCAGGTAGAGTTTGCTTTATGAATCTGGGTGCACCAAGGTTGGGTGCATATATATTTAGAATTGTTACATCTTCTTGTTGAACTGTACCCTTCAGCATTACATAGTCACCTTCTTTGTCTTTTCTTACTTTTGTTGATTTAAAAACTAAGTTATTTGTAATCAGCACCACCACGCCAGCTTTCTTTTGGCTTCTGTTTGCTTGAAATATTGTTCTCCACCCCTTTACTTTTAGTCTAACTGCATCCTGAAGGCAGCAGATACTTGGCTTGTGTTTTTTTTTTTTTTTTTTTTTTTATCTATTCAGCCAGCCTATGTCTCTTGAGTTGGGAGTTCAAGCCATTCACATTTATTGAGATAAATGATAGGAGGGGCAGATTTCTGTTGATTATGTTGAGTTGAACTTTGTTGCTTTGTTTTCCCTCTTGAACCATTGTGGTATTTGGCTTTTAATCCTTAGCTTGAGTAGATTTACATTCATCAGTGTTTATTGTGATGATCTGTGGGTAACAATGTTTTGTGTACTTCTTGAAGGGCTGGTCTTGTCTTGGTGAATTCCCTCAGTCTTTGCTTATAATGTCTTGATTTCTCCTTCATATACAAAACTTAGTTTTTCAGGGAATAAGATTCTAGGGTGGGCATTGTTCTGGTTCAGAAAAGTGAGAATGGGGCCCTAGGCTCTCCTTGCTTGTAAAGTCTCAGTAGAGAAGTCTGGCATTATTTGGATTGGCTTTCCTTTGTATGTTACTTGCTTCTTTTGTCTTACAGTTCATAGTAGCGCCTCTTTAGTTGATATTTTGGTCGGTCTGGTGACTGCATGTCGTGATGTCTCTCTGCTTGTATTGAATCTCCCAGGGGTCCTTTGAGCTTCTTGAACTTGTATCTGGAGATTTTTAGCAAGGCCTGGGAAATTTTTCTCTATTATATCTTTGAATAACTTGTCCAACCCTTCAGTGTTTACTTCTTCCCCTTCTGGTAACCCTATGACCCTCACATTAGGTTTCTTCACATAATTCCAAATCTCTTGTAGGCTTTGCTCTTTTCTCTAGTTTCTCTGCTCTATCTCTCTGACTGATTTATTTAATTTGATGGTGTTATCTTCAATCTTTGAGATTCTTTCTTCTGTTTGATCTACCCTGTTCTTGACGCTTTCCACTGTGTTTTGTCGTTCCCTGAATTGATTCTTCATTTCCAGGAGTTCAGTTAGATTTTTCTTCATTGTTTCAATTTCTTTAGTAAATTTTTGTTCCAGGTCCTGGAATCTTTTTGCGTTTTCTTTGTGTTGGTTATCCAATTGTTCTTGCAAGTCATTGAATTTTCTCAGGATCCACATACGAAATTCCTCTTCTATAATTTTAGCGGTCTGATTTTGGTTGGTGGCATTTCTTAGGTGCTGGTGCTCCTCTTTGGGGGTGTGCTTTCCGTTTGGTTCTTTATATTTCCAGAGTTCCTTCCCATCTGGATTTCTTCTGATTTCTGAAGATTTGAAATTATGTGAAGAAACCTAATGTGAGGGTCATAGGGTTACCAGAAGGGGAAGAAGTAAACACTGAAGGGTTGGACAAGTTATTCAAAGATATAATAGAGAAAAATTTCCCAGGCCTTGCTAAAAATCTCCAGATACAAGTTCAAGAAGCTCAAAGGACCCTTGGGAGATTCAATACAAGCAGAGAGACATCACGACATCCAGTCACCAGACCGACCAAAATATCAACTAAAGAAGCCCTACTATGAACTGTAAGACAAAAGAAGCAAGTAACATACAAAGGAAAGCCAATCCAAATAATGCCAGACTTCTCTACTGAGACTTTACAAGCAAGGAGAGCCTAGGGCCCCATTCTCACTTTTCTGAACCAGAACAATGCCCACCCTAGGAACTCTGGAAATATAATTTCCATCTGATTTCTTCCCATCTGGATCAGTTGTTACTTTTTGCCTTTAGGTTTTCATTTAGATAATGACACACTCTGTTTAGTCTCTGAGCCAGTAGGTGGTGTTTGTGGATGAGATTCAACCACACCCTGTATGATGAGTCAGTAGGTGCCGTGAAAAGGGTGTGCAGAATGCCCTCTCTGTCAGTAGGTGGCACTTGCTCAGAGGAGTAGGCTCCACTGTTGTTTTGGGTTCTGTGTCCAATTCTTGTTCCTCTGGAGAGGCACTGTAGTGCCTCAGGTGGTTGGTGGGGCCCTGCGACTTCCAGGTGTGTCCTTATTCTCCTCCTCAGTGTGGGCTGGTCTCGGAGTGAGTCTGGGTGGAGCTGAGTTGGGTAAGCCTGCCCTCAAGCAGGCCTCACTCCTTTCCAACCTCCCAATTCCATAGCTACTCCTGGGCCTCTGCCAGCAGGCCAGATCTCATGCCACTGGGCCTCCCCTGGCTGTGATGCCCGCCAGGCGGTTCCCTGCGCAGGATCGCCCCCTGGGCTGGGCACACAGCACCCCTTGGGAGGAGGATTGCCCTCAAGGATGCTGATCTGCCCCTGAAGGCACACACACCTCAGTAGGCTGTTCACGTATATCCCTTCTGTGCCCTGGGCAATACGAGACCTGCGTGCACAGGATCTGGTCTGCAGGTATGACTCTGGGCTCCAGAGTTCAATCCCTAACCCCACCAGGGAAAGGAGTGCCAGTCCTAATTCACCCATGGGGAGCCCAAGCTGGGTTGATGTCTCTCAGCCTCAGGGTCTGCCCCATGCTCCTGAAATCACTGGGCCAGCAGCACCTGGGAGGGCTTGTGGATAGGGAGCTCACTGTCTGAGTACCCCTCAGTCAGCTGTAGGGCCCCAAAAGGGAAGGTCCCGTTACCTGGAGGTGCCGCTGGCTGGTGATTATATTGTCTCTCTTGGCAGCCGCGGATAGGGACGGGGGTGGGGAGACTGTAGCAATACAGTGCCTGCTGCGCGGCTCGGGTCTATGCACCCAGAGGTGCCCTGAGGGAGTTGGGAGCCTGGTGCCGCATCCGCTATAGGCTTACCGCTCACAGACGGTGGCCATCTCTGGGCTGGTATCCTCAGGTCTCTCCAACTGCTGGGGAGCCCACCAGCAGTCTGAGATGCAAGGGAGGGGAAAGTTAACTTCTCCACCTACCCTTGCTGCTGGTCTCCAGGCTACTCAGGAGGTCTCTGCTTCCAGTTCTCCTCTGCAACCTCCTCCCATGGAGTCTCCGGTGGCCTCAGGTACCCCTCCTTCTGACCCTCGTCTGATGTATGCTCGTCTGCTTGCTTCTTTCTTCTAATTTCTCCTAGAATCTGTCTTTTCTGAAGATACACTCAGTCTGGTGGTTTTCTTGTGCGCCATCTTGCTCCACTCCTCCGAGTATGGTTTTAAGTCTGAGTTCTCAATCCTGTTCCAATTGGTCTTTGTCTCTTCTCTTGTGCCAGTACCATACTGTTTGATTGCCATAGCCTGGTATATTGATTTGTTCTTTTTGCTTAGAGATACTTTAACTATATGGGGTCTTCTTTGGTTCCATACAAAGTGTAGAATTATTTTTTCTATATCTCTGAAAAATGATGTTGGTAGCTTAATAGGGATTTCATTGAATCTGTAGATCACTCTGGGTAGTATAGACATTTTAACAATTTTGATTCTTCTGATCCATCAGCATGGTATGGTTTTCCATCTCTCTATGTCCTCTACTATTTCCCTCTTCAGTGTTTCGTAGCTCTCCCTGTACAGATGTGTGACCTCCTTAGTTAAATATATTCCTATTTATTTTATTTTCTTTGTTAGTATTGTGAAAGGTATTGAGTCTTTGATTTTGTTCTCAGTGAGTGTTGTTACTGTGTGTGAATTCTACTGATTTGCTTACATTGATTTTCTAACCTGAGACTTTGTTGAACTTCTTTATCAATTACAGCAGTCTCTTGGCAGAATCTTTGGGGATTTATAGATATAAGATTATATCATCATCAAAGATCAGTAGTTTGACTTCTCCTGCTCCCATTTGGATGCCCTTGACTTCCTTGTCTTTTCTGACTAAGACTTCCAGCACTATCTTGGATAGAGGAGGTGATAAGGCACAATCTTGTGTAGTTCCAGTTCTAAACGGGAATGCTTTCGATATTTCCCCATTCAATATGATGTTGGCCATGGTTTTGTCATATATGGCTTTTATCATTTTGAGGTAAGTCCCATCTATGCCAGTTTTGTTAAGTTTTGTTATCATAAAAGAGTGGTGAATTTTGTAGAATCCTTTTTCAGCTTTGAGAAGCTCATATTGTCTTTACTTTTACTTATATTTATGTGGTGAATTACATCATAGATTTGTATATGTTGAACCATCCCTGCATCTCTGAGATGAAGCCCCCTTGATCATTATGGATTATTTTTTTGTAGAGCAGCTAAATTCAATTTTCTAGGATTCAATTGAGGATTTTGCATCTATATTGATAAGCTATATTGTTCTGTAGTTTTCTTTTTTTGTTGAGTCCTTTCCTGGTTTTGGTATCACAGTGATGTGGGCTTTGGAAAATGTGTTGTGGGGGATTCTTTCCATCTCAATTTTGTGGAATAATTTCTGTAGGATAGGCACCAGTTCTTCCTTGTAAGTCTGGTACAATTTGTGTGTGAAACCATCTGGTCCAGGACTACTTTTTAGGAAGGATTTTATTGGTGCTTCAATTACAGTATTTGATATTGGTCTGTTCAGGAGTTCTCTTTCTTCCTCACTGAGCCTAGGGATGCTGTGTCTTTCTAACAATTTGTCTATTTCCTCTACATTTTCAACTTTATGTGCATAGAGATTTATACAGTATTTAGAGATGATATCTTGTATTTCTGTGGTATCAGTTGTAATATCTCCTTTTTCATTCCTAATTGAGTTTATTAGAGTCCTTTCTTTTCTTCCTCTGCTTAATATAGCAAAAGGCACATCAAGTTTATTTATCTTTCCAAAGAACCAGCTTAATCTTTCACATAATGTTTTATTATCAATCTTATTTAGTTCTGCTCTGATCTTGGTCATTTATTTTTTTCTGTTGGGTATGAGATTGGTTTGTTCTTTTTTCAGTTCTTTCAGTGAATTCATTAAATTTTTGATTCATGTTCTTTCTGTATTCTGGATGTAGGCATTTAAGGCTGTTAGTTTTCCTCTCAGGACTCCCTTAGCTATGTCCCACAGATTTTGATTACTTCTATTCCCTTTATCATTTAGTTCAAAGAATCTTTTGATTTCCATCTTAATGTCCTCTTTGATCCAATAAATGCTAAGCAGCAGTTTGTTTAGTTTCCATGACTTTAGTAGAGATGAGTGTTTCTGTGTGAATTGATTTCTAATTTTATTCCACTGTGGTCTGAGAAGATATACCATATAATTTCTAGTTTTTAAATTTGTTGAAACATGTTTTGTGGTGTAGGATGTGGTCAGTCTTAGAGAATGTCCCATGAGCTGATAAGAAGAATGTATGTTCCATGGTTTTCGGGTAGAAAGTGCTATAAATGTCTGCTAGGCCCATTTGATCTGGAAATCTGTGTCAGTTCATTGTTTGTTTGTGTATGTCCAGTTTGGATGGTCTGCCGGGTTGTCAGTGAGGTGTTCAAGTCCCCCACTGTTATAGTGCTGTTGCATATCATTTTGTCTAGATAAAATAAGATTTGCTTCAGGAATCTGGGCACAATGCGTTCGGTGTATAAATATTTAAAATTGTTATGTATTCTTGTTGAATTGTAGAGACTTGTAATTTTAGCTATCACCAAATCATCAAACCCATCACTCTATGCAACCACTAATTTATTTTCTGTCTCTCTACATTTGCCTACTGGACACTTTCTACAAATAATTTCTAAGATATTTCTCTATTTTTTATTCTCCTTTTCATTGCTTTCCTCTTTATAAAATTGTATTCTTGTCAGTAGTCAATTTTCTTCTTTTATTTCTGAGACTATTAAGATAAGTCATGTCTCCTTTTTCCTTGGTCAATCTAGCTAACAGTTTGTTAATTTTGATGATATAATTCAAAGTACCATCTTTTGGTTTTATTAATTTTTCTCTATAGTTTTAAGTGTCTATGTCATTAGTATATACTTGAGTTATTCCTGTAGTTTTTCTGACTGCTCAAATTACGTTTACTTTGTTCTTCTTTTTTCACTACTTTATGGTGAAAATTTAGATTATTGATGTTAGATCTTTTTTTATAAATTTAGATATTTAAAACTATACATTTTCCTCTGGGCGTTGCTTTTCTCATATCTCATAAATTTGGGCATCATGTCATCATTTTGATTCAGGGCAAAACAATTTCTAATTGCCCTTTTGATTTCAACTTTGACCCATTGGTTATTTAGAAGTGTATTATTTAATTTCCACATACTTCTGAGTTTCAAAGTTTATTTTAGTTATTGATTTCTAGTTTCATCCCACAGTAGATGAAGGACATAGGACATATTATTTCTATCATGACTACTATTTCATGAAAATCACAATTAATTAAAGCAGCAGACCATAGTCTTGTATAAGAACTAGGAGGTCAGGAAATTGTATCCCGTTAACTTAATCCTCTCACTCAAAATGCAGAAGAGGTCATTGATCTCACAGCTATAGTGGTGGCCCCTATGTGTGGATGTGCCATTGCTCAGCCCTTGGCTAGGAAGATGAGCAAAGGACATAATGGATTGGTGCCTGGTAGAGAACCCTGAAACCTATTACTTTTCACACTCGGAGTAGAGAAAATTATAATTCCTGCAGGCAAATTTTGTGTTTTCATGATGGTTTTCTTTTTTATCCCCTATAGCACTCTTTCCATTCCTTACTCCAATTTTTGAAACATTAAATATCACTGTGTTTCCAAAAGATGTTACAAACTTTTTAAAAAACTCTGTAAAAAGGATGAAAGAAAGTCGCCTCCAAGATAAACAGAAGGTAAAATCTGGTGGTAGTTACATGAAAATGTTCACTTTTTGATAATTTGGGAAATTATATTCTTATAATTAGGGGATTTGAGTGTATTTCTTTAATGGAGCATGGAAAACTTAAGTAAAGAGCAAAAGAAAAATTCATTTTGTAGGATAAAGAAGGTGGAGGACTCATAAGAATGAGTGGTGCTGATTGCATTCAAAATTTAATATCAGGCACAACAATTAGTATGTTATAGCATAAATATTGGTGAGAAAAAACTTAACCACTTCCCTTGACTTCAATGAATTGTCAGAGGATAAAGATGACTCTTTAACAATAATTTTACTGCTATTTTAATTTCCCAACATTGTATACTGGTAAGGAATCACATCAAGTTATTTAGACATTTTCCCATGGAAAGGCCTCTCTGGCTACCTGCTTTGTATATCATATGTTAAATATGAGCATGCTCAATGCCTGGTGTGGGCCTAGGTCTTCTCTGGGCCTTGGGGCTCCAAGCTAGATGACCCAGTTTTGTCTTATGAGGGCTCCAGACTAGACCAAGGATGTCTGCAGGTAACACAGGTGGAACTGGGTACCGAGATGTCACTAAAGATTGTATAGAGTTCTGGGAGGGTGGAGCAGTTGAAGATGCTACCAGAAAAAGACTACAAAGGAGCTCTGAAAATGTCAGAAAATTAATCTATGTGACCATTGGATCAGGTGAGATGGGAAAAGGAGCAGGCCACTCTTGGCCAGGAAACAGTGTCCAAAATTCAGAGAAGCAAAGGATCTAGGAGGGCAAAGACCAAAAAGCAGTTGGACATGGTAGCTGGAATTCTCTTGGGGAAACTTCCTGCCCTCCAGGGTCTTAGATGGATGTTTTTGTTTACTGGTGACTCAGGCAACACCTGTCAGACTCTGGACTTCAGAGGCCCATATTGTCAGAAGAGAGGTTGAGGACAGCACTCCCAACATACTTATGACTTCACAAGTCACTGAAATTTCTCTTTCTGCTTTCAGCACCGGGTAGATTTCCTTCAGCTGATGATTGATTCCCAGAATTCAAAAGAAACTGAGTCCCATAGAGGTAAGCACAATGAAAACTTCTGGGAATTCCTGTTGAGGAAGCCCAGAAGGAGAGGCTTGATCTGAAAATGTGCAGGAAGCTTTTCAGGAAGTGGAGAATTTCAGCCACACTGCAGAATTACACATATGCAAATATTAGAAATATTAGCTTGTTGCATCTTCTAGAAGCACACAGGAATAGCCATGTTCAAAACAAGAAGGGCAACGCTGAACAGGCCTCTCATGCCTGGAGTTAGCCAGGGGTCTGTGGATCACCAATATCAGGACAAATGCAGGTTCTCAGCATCCTCCAGATCCACTGAGTCAGAATGTCTGCCAAGAAATTTGCATCTGACATCAAATCAGGAGGCACACTGGCCCAGTAAGGCTGATTTTAGCTTGTAATACTTGGTGAAAGTGTGCTTGAAAGCTCAATCTACTGCAAAGATTTATTTTACCCTTCCTAATGAGTAAGTAACCTATGGGGAAACATTTTAGACTATGTAAATATCCTATTCCTCCTGACCTTTCACCAACTAGTTTCACCATCCATGGATCATTCTGACACAAATTATAACAACTGTGATGGTGGCAAAATAAGGATCATGGTCAGTTTCAAGCTTCAAAAGTTTAATAACCATCTCACAAAAGTCCTGAATATTTAACAATTGTTCTCTAGAGCAAGGAGGGACTTGCTCCAGCACACTAGTGTATATGAGTCTATGTGTACATCTATTCTATCACCTGTCTATCCATTATCTACCTATCTATCTTCAATCTATCTAACCCAACAAATTTATGTGATGAAAGAAATAGTCTTTCATCATTTACTGTTCTACATAGTGACCAATGAACATATGGGGCTACTGGGCACTGAATACGTGGCTAGAGCCATTCAAGAAAAATTTTAACATGTATGTAATTTTAATTAATTAAAATTTAAGTTTAAACAGGTACATGTGTCTAGTGGTTATCTCACTGAACAGCAGAACTCTAAACTTTAAGATTGTACTGCAAGTTCAATTCTGTTTCATGGGGCTAATGCCAACTGCATAAAAATTTGATAGTTGAATTTACTCCCTGAAGTATCACATAACTATCACTGGAAAATCACAACTGTGCAGACACTTCTCACACTCATTCTGTATTGTCCTTAGTAATGAATTACATGGGTGAGGTGGGCACCATATTTATTTCAGTAGTTTGGGCATATAAAGGGCCTAATCCAGTCCCAGTGAAACAGTCCAAACCTTGACTGTGCTCTGTCTCTCTCCAGAGAAACAATCAAGGAGGAGGCCAACCTGTAATCATAAAGGCTTCTGCTATTTTAGTGCCATTCTTCAGACTAAGGTCAATGACCACCCTTTGAACTTTTTGTCTCTTTCTGTAGTTTCTGTAAATCATGAGATAGTCTATGTTGAAAAACGGTATTCTAGTACTTGTTGCCTCTTAAACGTAAAATCTATGCTTCTCAGGTACACATGACATCTCGAGAAAGTTCAAGTACTGATTCTGTAGGTCTAGGCGGGTCTTTAGAATTTGCATTTCTAATAAACTGCCAGATCCTGTTGATACTGCTGGTCCACAGACCACACTTGGAGTAGTAAGAGTTTATCTGTAGCCCAGTGTTGTTCCCTTAAGTTCCCTCCACCATGTATAGAGAAAAGATCCTTCAATTTTCCCTGAAGCCTCAGTATTGCAAATTCTCAAAAATTTTCAAGCTCAATTGTAACTAAAATACTTTAAATTTTCCCTGGCAGAGAAGGCTACTCTATATTTCCCTTACAGCTGAAGTACTTTTATAATCATCCAAGGGACACACCCATAACACTGAGTATGTTAGACAGAAATGCTCTCTGGAAATAGGCCAGATGTCTTGCTGGTGAGGGCAGCACAATGAGGAGTGGATGAGCCACGATCATATATACCTCGAGATAAACTGGGTTAATACAGTGTTGACCTGCTCTGGCTCTATAACACAGACATCAGAATGAAAACCACTCCCAGTGGTACTCTGAGTTACTTTTGCACTTTTTTCACTGGGGATTTGGGAGCTCACTTGGATTTTTGTTCCTGTAAACTGTGATCTTCTACATTGTCTATCTTTACCTAAAATATCCTTTCTTTCCTTTCAGTTCTCTCTGATCTAGAGCTCATAACCCAGTCAATTGTCTTCATTTTTGCCGGCTATGAGACCACTAGCAATGCCCTTTCCTTCATTATGTATACACTGGCCACTCACCCTGATGTCCAGCAGAAACTGCAGGAGGAGATCGATGGGACATTGCCAAATAAGGTGAGTGTATGGTACATGGGGAGGGAGGGAGGAGGTGCAGCCTTAGCAAGAACACCTGCTCACCTTTCCAGGAGGAGCTTTCCAAATGTGTAAGCCTTAATTTGTTCACAGACACTACTTAGGAAGGCTCTAAATAGGAAAGGAAAAGGAGAACTATAGGTAATGGACGCTGCTGCTAGAAATACAAGACATTTGTAAAACAGTGCAGGTCCTCGTGCATCTATTATCAGTTACCACAATAATTCATGAAAAAAAAAATAAAACAGAAAACCTTAGTGGCATCTAACAATAAGCATTTGTTGCTCACATGACTGCATAGATAGCTTAGCAGGTCTTGTCTGGCTATTGTCTGATCATGTGTGGCCTTAGGTGCACTAGGCAGGTGGACCCATTTCTGCCAACACCTGTCTCATGCTGCAGTCATGGTGCTCGTGGTACAGAAGCCAAGTAGGAACCAGGGTATCTGGCTACTGTGGAATCTCTTAACCTCTACATTATTGCCATTAAATCAAGACAAGTGCTAGTGACATATCACCCACACTCTTTTCAGATCTCTGCCCAACTGGGAATCTTAGTGTTGTGAAGAGACCTGGCCTCTGGGGCTGGCAGGGCTGGTCGGGCAGTGAGGTGAACGCAAAGGGATCTTTTGTAGAGCTGACAGTCAAGCCCTTAAGCAGCAAATAGTAGACTGAGCAAGAGGGGATGGGGCTGACTGTGGGATTTCTGTCCCCTTTATAACTTTCACCAGGATTGAAATTGTGTACCCTGGTAGCTTCCAATCTTCACCTTCTTTTGTCTTGTTTGGGTCAATGATAGACTAGTTTGTCCTCAAATAATTTATAGAGCTCGATACAGTATTTCTATTCACATTTCATATATGAAATCAAAATGGTAACCAGGCAGGATTTCCAACTAAAAAGCCTTATATGGAACAGGGGGATTTGCTCTTTATGTGCTCTTTTCCTTTCCTGGGTACACATGTGGCCTTGTTTTTGCAAGGTGACATCCACTTTGACATATTGTAGTGAAATGTAATATTCACACTCCTTTCTTCACATTTGTTTATGAGAGAAGAGAAAGCACTATGTGGTGATGCTCAGGATTTCAGGCCCTGCGTAGGGGATGTCGCCGCAGGTCTCCCACATCTGTAACACCTCCACATGTCTCATGGGACAGAGAGCAGATTAAGCACTTGATAGTTATTAGAATGCCTTACAGATGTGAAAGTGCTTTGCCAATATGCTTCTTTTGATCCACTAACACTTCAATAATACTCAATAGACTGCAATGGCAGTCAATTCCAAGTCTCAATTTATTAAAATAGGGGCTTTTTTTGTTCCCAGACACCTGCCACCTATGATGCCCTGGTACAGATGGAGTATCTCGACATGGTGGTGAATGAAACTCTCAGATTATTCCCCATTGCTGCAAGACTTGAGAGGGTCTGTAAGAAAGACGTTGAAATCAAGGGAGTATTCATTCCCAAAGGGGTAGTCCTGATGATACCAACTTATGTCCTTCACCGAGACTCAAAGTACTGGCCAGAGCCTGAGGAGTTCCACCCTGAAAGGTACAAGGCCCCTGGGAAAGGAAGCCCACCCTGAACCAGGCTGGTTCTACCACATTCTGACATCTCTTAGTGTACAGAATAATCATGTGTTGTACAGTCAATGTCTTGTCAGTGTTTTTATTTGTACAATTATGTATTAAAAATTATTAGTTATAAAAGTTTATAAACCATAGATTACTAAAAGGAAAACTATGCCACACACAGTCAAAACACCATAAGATAAGACTCAGTAATTATGTGATGTATGCCCTGAGGGACATTGTTTTATGCATCTATAACTTTTTGAACACTAGAGTGTTTTAATGTTTTATTTAGGTTTGAACTGCTTCTTACTTTATTTAAGAGTAAACTATACATTATGCACTATCATTTTTAAGTATAAATTTTTGGTATGGATTTGCCATAATTCACTTCACCCTTATTTTATGTTAGTATAGGCTCTTTAGTCCTTTCAGCTTTGCTGTGCTATTCCCTATATCTCTCTAAATTTACCAAGAACTTTAATGAATGTTTCCACGTTACTTTTTGCTCAACAATAGTTGCTGTTCCCTCAGTGGTAATTGTAAAGGTGCAGGCTGAGGATCTAAGAAGTCCTCATCTCTGTTGGTGTGAGCCACTCCATTGAGGACAGAGGACAGCACAGGTCTTCTTGGTCCTGTCTGTGTCTGCAGTCCTGTGCCAGGTCCCTTGTACTCTCGGTGGTCAGTGACTCTTCCAAAACATAGTCATAGCTCGATAGACATCTGAGGCTGCTCTGGGAATACAGTGCCAAGATAGGGCTTGGGAACTCGGGAAATAGTTGATGCCTTTTCATTATTCAATTGGTAATCAAAGTTAAGAATACAGTTTTTAGGGCACTGGCTGGTGAGTCAGGAAGCCTGGGAGCTAGACTTTTATTGACCCATCACTACAAACCTGATGATGGCAGGTTTTCTTGTTGACTGTGGTGTGCCTTGAGCTAGCATGGAGTCTGCACGTATGTGTTGGAAGAGTAATCAGAATTGACCAAGTCCCATGTTTTCTGGAGCTGCAGAATTCTGTTTCTTTGAACCTGAGCAATCCAACTTCCTCTAGCTGCACAAACACAAAATCAGAGACCACTCACTGTACTCCCCTTTAATTTATTCTGTCGCCAACAGACAGTAAGTGCTTACTGAGGGTCAGGAACTGGGGAGGATGTGAGACATCCAAATGTTAAAATCAAATCTATTATTGAGGACGTTTTACATATATGAATGGACATTCTATAGAAAAAAAATCTATAGAGAACTTTTAATCCATCTCCACATACGTACATATCACCTGATGTAAAAATGATCAACGTGTGTCAGCTGCCCCATTCACACAGCACCACAACCAACTCCCCAACTCCTGGTATTTTGAAGCAAGCAGCTTTAAATCTTTCAGAATGCTCTAAAAATATATTGACATCTTTTAAAACACAACACTATAATGTCATTATCAGTTTACCCACAACAACATCTTTTCTTCATATAATTATGTAGAGAGGAATCAATTTGAACAAAATGCACGTCTAACCTTCAAAGAATTTATAGCCTAGTGGAACAGATAGACAAGGAAAGCTGTGATTATATTATAGGAGAGTAGCATCAAATGCACATGTAAATTACCTGACTTAAATTATTCTATGTGGGAGAAACAGAGATGGGAGTAGATTGAGATGTAAGGAGGAGGAAGATAAGAAGGAGGAGGATTGGGACTAGGAGGTGGAGGAGGAGGAGGATGAGGAGTAGGAGCACTAGGGGGAAGAGAAGAAAGGGGAGGACTATGAAGACAAGGACAAACAAGAAGAAGACAGGGAAGAGTAGGAGGGAGCAGGAGATTTACAAAGAACAGAAAGCAGAAGAGAGGGAGGAGAAGGAAAAAGAAGAAGCCAAATTTAAATAGTGCTAGATATTTTCTCCTACTCTTTCCTCAATGTACATATGACCAACATAAGTATGATTTGAGGCAGGAAACTACTTTTTCATTAATCATTCTCATTACTTATGTGCCTTTTAGAGTCTGAGCACATCACAACCAGGAATATAATTTTAGTACTTAGAGGTAAGTTTTTAAAACAGTACTCATCTCATCTGGACAAAATGGACAGCTCCTGTAGGATAAGGAAAATGGAAAGGATCTATAGCTTACAATTTTCATAGCAAAATAACCATAGCAGCATTCCCATGACTAACCCATCACAGTATTTTGTTTACTACCCCTTGTGGGGACAGGAGGTCTAAGTCAGAACTCCTAACATATAGCTCTTATGGTTTTTCTCTCATTAACTTTTTTATCTACTATTGTGGAGCCAGGTTCAGCAAGAAGAACAAGGACAACATAGATCCTTACACATACCTGCCCTTTGGAAATGGGCCCCGAAGCTGCATTGGCATGAGGTTTGCTCTCATGAACATGAAACTTGCTCTCGTCAAAATACTCCAGAACTTCTCCTTCAAACCTTGCAATGAAACACAGGTCAGTAAACTTTCTGTATAAATAATGTTCTAATGGGAGTTTTCTTTACTGGGGAGTCTATATTAAAAAAAGAATATGCTTGTTCATCTTTTTAGTAATTTATTTTACAGGGCAAATAATGTATTTGGAGCCATCCATGATCTTTAAGGGTGCTTCAGTTCTGCAGTTCAAAACATGGCTTTATAAAGGCCAAACTATAAAGATCACCTAAAGTCAATGCAGATTAGCATGACATAAGTATGTCCAGTTGCTATAACAGCCGGTTAGCACTGGAAGGAAAAATACAATTTTAAAAATTAAAAAAGAATTATATCTAGTCTCTTTGACCTTCAGCAAGAGTTAAATTAAGTTTCAGATGAACTGGAAAGATAAGGAAGTGTTTTGCACCATCACACAATACAGTGATTATCTCACTGTGACTTTTGAGGGGTGCTTTCCTCCACCTGAAATTACAGAAGCTCCCTTGTGACAGTGCGCGTCTCAACCCCTGGCACCACATTGCAATCTCCAGGGAGCTTTAAAAAATCAATCTGCCTTGGGTGATCTCAGAAATTATAGAATAACTGACCCAGATTGTGGTTTCAAAAGTTCCCCCACTGGTTCTCAACTGAAGCCAAGTTGGAAAATCACTGATTTAAGGCACTTCTGCCAGACATGAAGGGTCCCACCGACTAGGACCATCCTGAATGTTTGAATTCACCCTGTAGGTGCCCTCCTCCATACCAGGTTGGCTCCTTTTCAACTAGTTAATTACTTCATAAATATTCTTCCCACTGTCCTCCTCTTTCTGTACTCATCTTTCAAGTATTAGTTCAAATTCCATCTCCCTCCAAAGAATCTTCCCTACATAGTCTAGGGTTGACTCTCTGCTCTGTTTTTGGTTACTTCAGAATGTTAGCACCACCCAATTTTATGCCTTGTCCTTAATCATCCAGTTTTGTTATCTGTATTTTCTCTGAATCTAAGAATACCTTTGCCACTCCCTTAACTGAATCACCTCATTTTATTGCTTTCATAAAATCAGAATGGTGTATTGATGAATAAAGCATCTGTTGTGAATTGTCAGTAAATGTTTAAGAAGTGATTTGCAGTTTATTTGGATCCCATAGATACAATTTTTAAGCTTTTTAATTTTAAAATTTAACAAATGACATTTGTGTCTGTGTGTGTCCATTTATCTTTTGCAAGCAAAATATGTCTATTCCATTTGGAATTAAAAATAATAAAGTGTTGCAGTTATAGAAATAGTTGGGTGTTTCATCTGAAGAACTTCTAGAACAAGTGTCATTAATTCATTCAGACCTAGGCACTATAAGCCTTACTTCTAGACTCATGCATTCCATGTGCAAATCCTCCCCCAGCGCAGGTTTTAAGCATGAGAGAAGTGGTGGATGGAAATAGTTCCACCTTATTTGAGGGTTTAGGGTAGCTGTGTAGCTGTCCAAAAAGTGTGTACAGATAGGCAGCTCAGGTGCTAGAGAAAGCTGGCTGCTGGCATACCTAGGATTGCAAGATATTCCCAGGCAAGCTCCCAGACATCTACAAGCTGGCATTTCTCAATCCTCATGACAATTTGTTTGCCCTGCAGTTAATTAAGATCAGAAGGTTCCTCTGTTGTTGGCTCCCCCATCATGGAAGGAGCTACTCTGAGAATTGTGCCCAAAGTATTAATCAAAACACTGTAGAACATGAAATGTTCCCCATTTGCATTACATTTGAAAAAAATGGAGTAGATATTAGAAAAAAAAGCATAATGCTTTCTAAAGGCAACATCCCATCATTATACTGCATGGGTTCAACACCTGAACTGGATTGAGTGACAGGATTGATTAGAATTCAAAACTGCCTGTATGATTAAAGTGTATACTACCTGCTCAAGAGAATATTGTAAAATTCAGCATATACAAAATGACCTTTATATGGCTGTTCAAAAATACTTTGCTGTAATGCCTAAGAACTTGGAATAAATTTTTAAGACTCATTGATTTTACATAAAATTTAATTTAAAAAACTCAAGACTAAATGAGTATGTCTCAGACTTGGCACAAAATAGGTGCTCAATAAATATTGTATTAAATGATGGATGCAAGAATGCTTTCACTATCCAATCTTCAAAAAGCTTATAGAATAAGTATATGGAATCAAAGATACATGATGATAACAGTAGTTTTTATAAATTTGCAAAACATTATTGTCCTTAATGTATCTTTTCTGCTTTGCATCTACCTTTTCTTCATTTGCTTCATTTATTGCTTCTCAATATGCTTACTTAACTGTTGCAGATCCCCATGAAATTAAGCACAAAGAGATTTCTTCAACCAGAAAACCCTATTGT
Organism: Mirza zaza; assembly: GCA_008750895.1. Classification (NCBI taxonomy): domain Eukaryota; kingdom Metazoa; phylum Chordata; class Mammalia; order Primates; family Cheirogaleidae; genus Mirza; species Mirza zaza. Next base: position 106,471 of record VSMD01075870.1, read on the forward strand.
TCTAAAGGTTGAGTCAAGAGATGGGACCACGACTGGAGCCTGACTTTCCCTAAGGAATTCTTCTTTGTTCTTCTAGAAACATCTAAGAACACTAGAGACCCCAATTTACACTGTAAATAAAATGCAGAAATGAAGAAGAGCTTAACCTAGGGCACTTGATGAACGACTAGGAATTGTGTCCATTCATTGTGGTCTCTCAGTGTCTATTGAAGAGTGTATGTTGTGTGATATAAAGGAGGTGACTAAACCAAAGCCACATATATGAATTCCAATTCTCTGGTCTCATAGAACAATCTCCAACAACCCGAAGTAATTACCATTGAGTTTCCCTCATCTCTAATAAGAAAATAAACATTTCTTAACAATTGTATCAAGAAATGTTTGATAAAAGTAAGAAATATTGTGGTGGCTATAATCATGTCATTTGTACCACCTGTTCTATTTGTAATATACTATAGTAAGTATTATACTGAGAAAACCAATGAACATTTCTTTACAAAATTATTATCTGATGCCTTCATGCACATTAAAGAAGAATCTATAGGACTGAATGATTGAGAACCAGCAACTAAGAATTTTTTGTCATCATAACCACTGGTTCCGTGGGCCTATTTCAAAACTCCAATTTGATTATTAACATAGGTGAGAGTTAAGCCATTGTAACTTCGCCCATTGCTTAGAATGTATATTCCTGGTTTAATTTTACCTTTCAAAGCACAAATTTTTGTAATACTCGCAGTACGAATTTATTATTATACTATTAGTTGTGATTTAATATCTTAATCCCATCTCCCTTGATGTTTCTGGAAGGCAGGAAGCATGTTTTCTTATATCTCTTGTAGTCCATCTTCCACTTCCAAATGTCTAAGCACAATAAACACTGAAAAAGAAATTGTCACTTGGTCAATTGGTTTGGCAGCAAGACTAAAAGCACTTATTGGTTTCAGCTGGTACGAGACAATGCACAGTGTTCTTACTTTTCCTTTCTGTTCCTTCCCTCCACTTTCTTCTCTGAGGAATTCACTCCCAAAGCCATTAGGTGTGTTGCAGCAGGGCGGTGGCACAGGTTAAGGTAGAGGATTGAGTCCTGGTAGTGTCCACATGCAGGGGCAGCCTGGCCTGGGTGCAGGAGCCAAGACAGGGGAGGAGGGCCCCACGCAGAGGGGGCTCAGCAAGAGCAGCCAGAACCCACATAGGGTGTGGAGGGCACAACTGAGGTGAGGAGACATTTGTGAGTGGAGAGGGATGGGTAGTGGCTATGTAAAGGACGCTGCTTCAATAAGTAAATATATTAAGGATGATGGAAGCCAGGGTTCTAACTATTGGAGAAGCCAGCCACTGATTCAGAAAGGGAGAAAACTACAATGAATCCTGTTCAGTATGATTTGAATGAAATATATCAGAGCCAAGAAATCCTACTAGAGACAAAGATTGTCAGACCATCCTGGAAGAAGAGCTGAGGATTGGACTGAGGAGAGTGAAGAGTGATTACTGCTCAGAAATGGACCACAAGGGACAGGCAGCAGTGGAGGCACCACCAGGAGCAACTGAGCAACAGAGAGAGAGAGGAAGATAGAAGGGAGTAACTGGCATGAAATAACTACAGGGCCTTTTGAGCCCATGAAATCCTAAGAGCTTTTTTCTTCTTCCCCTCATCCAGATGCCTCAGACCAGCAGGGACACAGGGCTCTCTTCTCAAGTTGGATTGCCACGAGTGACCAGAGTTGGGATCCCTCATCTCGACAACCCCTCCTCTGCACCTCCTCCACTCTTGGCATCCCAGGATGTAATTTTGGCTCAAGACACTCATAGCTACAGGGCCACACCCACCCTACAGCAACCACCAAAGTGCCTTATGCTGAGGGCCTGGGCTCCCGACAAGGACAGTGCACTCCCAGCTGAGCCTGCCTCAGTCACCATAGTTACCACAGAGGCATGGAGAGGAGGTCAGCCACGCTGCTGTGACTGGGGTTTGGAGAGGAGGGCAGATACGTGCCCGCAACTCAACAGCATTTCAAGAAGTCTGCAGCCCCCATCCAAAGCAACCAGTAGAGTTCTCTCTGCCACATGACCTACTTTCACCAGTGAGGATGTGTCTCCATCTCCAGCTGGCAGGGCAACCTTAGTCTCTGATCCTCCTGGCACAGGCATGTGGCATGTTCACCTGCTGACAGCACAGATGGCTGGTGGTGCAATGTGGGAGTGAGATCCCAGTTCTAGGGGTGGCTGGCAAGTGAGAGCCTGTGCTCACCTGCAGGGTGTGGAGGAGCTCAAGAAATCAGGGATCTGTAGGTGAGGTCCATCCCTCCTCCCCTGGTGGGAGCATCCACCTTGCGGAGACTTCTGGGGATAGAGAGGCCTACCCTCCTTGCGTTGGGGTATAGTGGTGGAAAAGGGGTGCAGAATTGGAGATCCCCCTATCTACCACTGGCATGTGGATATCATGTCAGGAGGCCAAAACACGAACTGAGGGTGGAGAGGAAACATAAGTGGACCTATCAGAGGGGAAAGTGCCCAGGTTTGTGGACAGGGAAGGAAAAACCTAGCTGGAGACCTCAGCAATTGCATAGTTGATCTCTCCCAGCAGGAGCAGCTCTCCAAGCTTCAAGAGATAACCCTGAAATCCATATTAACAGCTCCATCTAGTGGCTGCATAAGCAAGCATAGAAGCTCACACACCTAGGCTTTCATACTCCAGCTATGGTCTGTCTTGCTCCTAACACCATCTCAGGGGGTAGCAGGGTCCAAGCAATGCCTGGGAGCCACAAGATCTCTCCCAAAGATTGGGGCAGTCATATACTCAACCTAGGGGATGAGAGCCTACCACAGAGACAACAGATTACCTCGATAACCGGCTTTACCACACAAACTACCATCAATAAAAGGGGGTACAAGCCAATAGCTAAACATATTGCCTTCCAACTCAAGTTAATACAGAGCAGTGGATTCATACCGACAGGTACAATCCACCAGCTTGCGGCTTAAGCTGGGAGACCAAACTCACTATGCTCTACTAGGAAGAGGTGAAGACAACAGGTCAGACATAACCCAAAAGGTTTGTCAAACTTGCTAAAACACCCCTAAGGCAATAGGGGACCTGCACTCCTCTCCATGGTGCTGTCAAGTAATGACCCTTGGGGACTTGGAGATAGGGTAATAAACCAGCCCTAACACCCCCAGTTCTTGACCAAGAAGACAGATGAGAAAGAATCAGTGAAAAAACTCAGAAAACTAAAAATCAGAATGAAAAGTCACCCCAAAAGAAATCATCAGCTTGTTAGCAACAGATACCAACTTAAATGAAATGATTAAAATGACCCATGAAGAATTCTGAATATGATTGAAAGAAAACTCAGTGGAATTCAAGATAAAAGAAGTGGCCAACATAAACAAGCCACAAGAACAATGCAGGAAATGAAGGAAAAATTCTCTAAAGAAAATGAATCATTACAAAAAAAAAAACAGACATAAATACTGGAAATGAAAGAGGCATTCAAGCAACTACAAAACACAGTGGAAAGCCTTAAGAATAGAAGGGATAATGCAGAAGAAAGAATCTCAGAGCTTGAAGATAACACCTCTGTGCTAGACAAATCAGATGAAGGGAAATAACACACAAGGAAAAGACATGAACAAAGCATACAAGAAATGTGGGATTATGCAAAGAGATAATATAAGAATCAGTGGCATTCTTGGTGAAGAAGAAATTGCAGAAGTGCTGGAAAATCTATTTCTAGGAATAATTGAGGAATATTTCTGAGGCCTAGCCAGAAATCTAGATATCCAGGTACAAGAAGCATACAGGATTTCCAGTGACTCAGTGAGAAAAGGCAATCACTACATCACATAGTTATTAGGCTGGCTAAAGTAAACACAAAAGAAGCACTCCTTTGAGTGGTAAGGTAAAAATAGCAGTCAACTTACAGAGGAAAACCTATCAGACTGACTGCAAGGTTCTCAACTGAAACCTTATAAGCCAAAAGGGACTGGGCACCCATCCTCAGTCTTCTATAACAGAATAATGCCCAACCTAGAATTCTTTCCACCACAAAACCAGGATTCTTATATGAGGGAGCAAATAAAGACTTTCCCAGATGAGCAATCACTGACAGAATTTGCTAAAACCAGACCTGCCCTGCAGAAAGCACTCACATGTGCATTATACACTAACCAGCACGATAGACACCTACCAGTGTCAAATGACAAAAAAGTTCAAGTTAAGAACCCCGATTCCACAATGGCTTGAGAGGTAAAGCAAAACAATCAGAGTCTACCCAACCTTATCATCAGAAATCTACCCCAAATATCAAATCTCTCAATAAATATGAATGGCTTAAATTGCACAAAAAAGAGACATAGGCTGCCTGAATGGATAAAACAAAACACAAGCTAAGTATCTGCTGTCTACAGGAAATGCACCTTTCCCACAAGGATGCATTCAGACTCAAGGTGAAGGGATGAAAAATAAATTTCCAGGAAAATGGAAACCAAAAGAAAGCTGGGGTAGCCATTCTTATATCAGATAACATAAACTTTAAAGCAACAAAAGAAAGACAAAGATGGTCACTATGTAATGGTGGAGGGAAAACTCCAACAAGAGGACTTAACAATACTAAATAGGTATGCACTCAACACAAGAGCACTAAGATACATACATAAAGCAAATCCTGATTAATCTAAACAACATGATACACAGAAATGTCATAATACCTGGGGATTTCAACACCCCACTGACAGAACTGGATAGATCCTCCAAGCAGAAAAGAAACAATGGACTTAAATAGAACTCTAGATCAAATCGGCCTAACAGACATCTACAGAACATTCCGCCAAAACAACACTGAATATACATCCTTGTGATCAGCTCATGGAAACTTCTCTCAAACTGATGCTATCGTAGGCCACAAAAAATTCTCAAAAAATTTAAAAAAATAGAAATTATACCATGTATCTTCTCAGACCACAGTGGAATAAAATTAGAGATTAATTCAAACAGAAACACTCACCTCTATACAAAGTCATGGAAATTAAACAATGTATTGTTGAATGTATATTGGGTCAAGGAGGAGATACAGATGTAAATCAAAAGATTCTTTCAACTGAATGAAAATGGGTTATTAAAATCTATAGGGTACAGCAAGAGCATTCCTGAGAGGAAAACTAATAGCATTAAATACTCACATCCAAAAGACAAAAAGATCACAAATGAACAAACTAATGAATCAGCTCAAGTTACTCAAAAGAACTACAAACCAATCCTAAACCCAGCAGAAGAAAAGAATTACCAAGATCAGAGCAGAATTAAATGAAACCAAGGACAAAAGAACTATACACAAGATTAATAAAACAAAAACTTGGTTCTTTGAAAAGATAAACAAAATTGACAGTCCTCTTCTAGAGTGGCCAGAAGTAGAAAGGAAAGGATTCTAATAAGCTCAATTAAAAATGGAAAAGAAGAGGTCACGACTGATATCACTGAGGCACAAAACATCATCTTTGAATAGCATCAAAATCTCTATGCCCAAAAACTTGAAATGAGGAGGAAATGGACAAATTCTTCAAAATACATGACCTCCTTAGGCTCAATCAGAAAGAAATAGAATTCCTGAACAGACCAATATCAAGTACCAAAATTCAAGCAGTGATTAAAAATCTTTTTAATAAAATAGTCCCAGACCAGATGGTGTTGACACATGAAATTTACAAAACCTACAAAGAAGAACTCATGCGTATACTGCAGAAATTATCCCACAACATTGAGAAGGGTAGGATTCTCCCAAACTCATTCTATGAAGCCAGCATCACCTTGATACCGAAGTCAGGGAAGGACACAACCAAAAAGAAATCAAAAGACCAATATCCCTTATCAATATAGATACAAAAATTCTCAATAATATCTTAGCAAATCAAATTCAATTGCACATAAAAACAGAATTCATGGCCAGGTGTGCTTCATCCCAGAGATGCAAAGAAGGTTGAACATATGCAAATCTATACATTTAACTCACCATATAAATAAAAGTAAGAACAAAGACCATATGGTCCTCTCGATACAAGCAGAAAAATCATTGGAGAAAATTCAGCATACTTTTTTTTTTGAAACAGATTCTAACTTTGTTGCCCAGGCTAGAGTGAGCACCGTGGCGTCAGCCTAGTTCACAGCAACCTCAAACTCCAGGGCTCAAGCAATCCTGCTGCCTCGGCCTCCCAAGTAGCTGGGACTACAGGATGTGCCACCATGCCTGGCTAATTTTTTCTATATATATTAGTGGGCCAATTAATTTCCCTCTATTTATAGTAGGGACAGGGTCTTGCTCCTGCTCAGAGCTGGTTTCAAACTCCTGACGTCGAGCAATCCGCCCACCTCAGCCTCCCAGAGTGCTAGGATTACAGGTGTGAGCCATCGGGCCCAGCCTCAACATACTTTTATGATAAGAACTCTTAACAAAACAGCCAGCCTATGTCTCTTGAGTTGGGGGGGGTGGAGTTCAAGCCATTCACATTTATTGAAAGAATCAATAAGTGGAGTGTATTTCTATTCATCTGTTTAGTATAACGTTATGATTTTGTCTTACCTTGTGAGCTATTGTTGTACTTGAGCTCTGAAATTTAGCTTTTCAGTGCTTTTTACACTGGTGGCTATCTATTGTTCTGATCTATGTATAATGCAGGCCTGAGTACTTCCTGCAGGGCAGGTCTGGTCTTGACAAATTCCCTCAGTGTTTACTTGTCTGAGAAAGTCTTTACTTCTCCCTCATATAAGAAACTTAGTTTTGCAGGATACGAAATGCTAGGCTGGGAATTATTCTCTTTGACAAGATGAGAATGGGGCCCAATCACTTCTGCCTTGTAAGGCAGTCGAGAACTTTGCAGTAAGTTTGATGTGTTTTTCTTTCTAAGTTACCTGCTGCTCTCACCTGCTTTTAAGGCTCGTAGGTTTGCTCTTTTGTTTTTACTTTGGGAAGTCTAATAGCTATGTTTTGTGGTGATTTCGTCTTCATGATGAATCCCCCAGGAGATTCTTGAACCTGGATATCTAAATGTCTAGGAGGGCCAGAAAAATTTTTCTCAATTATTTCCTCAATTAGGTTTTCCAACGCTTGTGTATTTTCTTCTTCACCCTCATGGGATGATTATGATTCACATCTTAATCCTGTTTACATACCCCCATATTTCTTATAGGTTTTGGTTGTTCCACTTGTTTCCCAGTTCTTTTTAATGGATTGACTTTTTAAACTCAAAGGTGTTGTTTTCAAGGTCTGAGATTCTTTAATCTACCTGATCTAGCATATTCTTAAGGCTTTCCACTGTGTTTTGCATTTGCTTGAATGAATTTTTCTATTCATGAAGTTCTGTTTGATTATTTTAAATAATTTGATTTCCTTAACAAATTTTTTTCCTGCATTGTTCCTGTGGTTTCCTTGTGTAGGGTTTCTATTTTCTCTTGTACTTCATTATACTTCCTTATAATCCATATTCAAAAGTCTTCATCTTCATTTCAATCTTTTGATTTTGTATGGTATTCATTGGTAAGGAGTAATTGTGATCTTTTGGGGCTGTCCTTTTGCTCTGATTTTTCATGTTTCCAGAATCCTTTTGCTGGTTCCTTCTCATATAGCTTCTCAGTCAAGACCTGGGGGTGCTAGGGCTAGCTCAAGGGCCCACCTCTGGTTCCCCAGGATTGATCCCTGAGTGTGTCAGGAAGAGGAGTGCTGGTCCTAATTGTCTATGGGGTGTTCTAGCAGGTTTGATGTACCAATCTGGTTACCTCTGACCTGCTATCTTCACCTCTTCCCAACAGTGTGTAGTGAGTTAGACCCCGTAATTTACTCTTTGTGATAGTGGGTAGTACTTGTGGGTATAATTCAGCCACACCCTCTTTGCTTGAGTTGGGAGATGCCCTGATGGGTTTATCACTGTGCTCCCTGGAATTGGTTGATGATGTGATAGAGCCAGCTACTGAGATGTTCTTTTGTGTCTATGGTAGACTTTGGTCTCCCAGGTGGAGTACTTAAGTGCTCCAGGCATTAGGAGGGACCCTGTAGCTCCCAGGGGGGTTCTTTATTACCTCCACCTCCAAGGAGCTGGGAGAAGAAAGGCAGTCTATGGCTACATAGTGTGAGCCTGAAACCCTCTGCTAAGCCTCAGCAGGGTTCAGATGTTGCTTTTCCAGCCACTAGGGGAAGGCGCTGGTAGGAGGGTCAGGACAAGCTCTCCAAACCAGGAGAGCTGTTCAAAGGGGAGGGGGCTAAATGCTTGTATGCTAAGGCCAGGGCTGGGTTTGTTTCACCATTATCAGTAGCACAATCTTTCTGTGGGGAGGGGCAGGTGCTCACTGAAATGGCCATTCCTTGGACACCCCCCACACCCTGTACTATTGAATCAGTAAATGCTATAAAGGATGTGCAAATTGACCTCCCTGTCAGTAGGTGGAGCTTGCTAGAAGGAACAAGCTGCAATGATGTTTATGGGTCCTGAAACTGGCTCTAGTCCCTTAGGAGAATCACTTGAAATCTTTAGGTGGTGCTTGGGGCCCTGGAACTTGCAGGTGAGTCCTTATTCTCTGTCACAGTAGAGGCCAGTCAGGGAGTGTTGCAGGATGGGGCTAGCTTGGGTGACCTGCCTTCAGGCTTCACAAAAGCTGCCAAGGTAGCTGTTTTGGTAGGGTTCAAAGATCTGCTCCCAGATGCTGGACAGAGCTGTCAGGGAGTAGCTGAATGGGCCCCACCAACAAGAAAGACTTCTTGTGGAGGGAGGTCTATCTAAGCTTCACACGCTGATACTCTGCAGTGGGCCTCACTCCACTCCCTTTTCCTCTGCTTCACAGTCTGTCTCTGCAGTCTGCTGGCAGGCAGGAGCCCAAGCCAGCTGAGCTCCCCACCAACTTTGAGGTAGTCTAGGAGGTTCACCACCCAGGATCCCAGCCTGAGCTGAGAGTACGGTCCTCCCATGGGGGAAGGGGATGCCCAGAGAGCACACCACACCTAGGATCCACACTGCACTCTTCCCTTGATCTGCTCATGTGGACTTCCTTACCTCCTGGGATCAAGAAGGTCAATCCCTGACCATACCAGGGAGAAGTGCTATGAACCCAAGTCACCCATGGGATACCTGAGCAGGATTAACGTCCCTTCACTGTTGGGCATGCTCTGCTTGATGGAGCTTCCAGGCAAGTAGCATGAGGGAGGGTTGGAAAGCAGCAAGATCACAGTCTGAGCACCTCTTGATGTGCTGCACCAGGAAAGGCCTGGGCCCCACTCTCTGTGGAAGCCTTGGTGTGGTGGCTCAAATATCTCTCTCAGCAACAGATGGTGGGGAAGTGGAAGTGGGAGGAAAGAGAGTCTAAATGAATATATTCAGACACTCTGGTCATCTCCAACCTTCTCTCTGGGAGGCATGCTGCCCAGAATATCCAGGTTTTGGAGTCAGACAGATCACCCGGAACCCACTGAACACTTGCAGCTCCTGCAGTCTGGGCTGGAGTTGGGAAATGTCTGTGTGGGAAAAGGTAGGATGAGGCCTGGGGTTTGAAGACTCCTGGGGAGGACAAAGGCGCATGGTGGATGGACAAGCAGTATGGCACCTGCTGTCCCTGCTTGGGTCTATGGAGGCGGGAAGTGCCCCAGTGAAGCTTATAGCCTGGTGCCATGTCCACAAGCAGTGCCCAGCTCTCTGGTGGCAGAAGCCTCTTGGTTTGTGTGTTGAGAAAGTCTCTCCAGCAGCTAGGGAGCCCACTAACTTTCAGAGGTGCAAAGGAAAGAGAAAGAAACCACTCCACCCACCCTTCTCGCAGGACTCCGAGCCTCTCAGGGGTTTGTCTTTGCTGATATTTTGGTTCTTCTTGTTCTGTACTGAAACTTCTTCCCATGGAGTCTCCTGAAGTTTCTGGCACACATCCTTCAGACCCACATTTGATCTATGTGTATATGTGTGTTTGTTTTTTCTCCTTCATCTAAAACTTCTTCCTACTGAGATGCTCTGGCAGCTGGTACCTCTGGTCGGCCATCTTGCCAGAAGTCCACTGTATATATTATTGAAGACACAAATTACATCTTTATATATTCTGTACCCATTAATATAGACTTATCATTATTTTTATGGCTTGTTTTTCACTTGCTATGACAGAAAAAAAACTGGTGCTAAAAACCAAAATTGCAATAATACAGGTTATTTGGGTTTCCACATGTATATTTTTTACCTAGGAACTGTATATTTTCCTATTATTTCCACTCACTGTCAAGCAAGAAACAAAAGAGAAGAATCCACACTTCTACCTCTTTGAGTGTCATAATAATCACAGAATGCTACACAGCCTCTGCTTCCTGTCTAAAAATATTTCAAAAATAATCACTGTTGCTAAAGTAACTTCACTAGCTGTAAAATTTATTGATAAAGTTCCCCCAATAATTTAATGGTTATGAATACATTATGTTTCAGATAGCATCTATAGGTCTTTTCTTTGACAAATATAATTTCTAGGCATGCAAGTATCTGCCTTTCAGGTTCTACTTTGATTACCTATTCTGAGACAGCTGAACTACCAAGGAAATCTTGATCTTTAGTGGCAGCCACAAGAGGAGACCCTAATAGTGTGTTCCTGGGATAAGCTGAATTTATATTTTCAACCCACCTAAACTAGTCTGATCAAAATCTGAACTTCCTAAGGTTCATACGCTCAGTTGAGGGCATTGTTTAATATTTAACCATATCATACCAGCAAGGTGGTGCTGTAGAGAAATATCAGATATGTGTCATCATTGGTTGTTTTATTTGAATTGCAACATACTCTTGCAGGCTGCTGATCACAGCTACCATGCCTGCATTTTACCTCTCTTCAAGGTCTGCAACCTGGAAAATTTTCGACTTAGCTCCTGGACACCGAAAACATCTGGGTCCAAGGGCCAGATGCGTAAGCTGAGAGTGAAAGGGTCTTGCCTATGGTCAAGTGAGTGAATGACAGATTTGCAGTGGATCCCTGGAGTCTAAACTCCTGTGATGAATTCATTCCAACAATACTCTTCCAGTTGTCTTTTCATTTTCTCCTAACCTCATGTCTGGTCTGATCTGGCTCTTTCCATCTTTTCATTCTTAGTCTGCCTTCCACAACATCCCCTTTCATAAGTCACACTGTGGCTCAGAGACCCTCTGTGACCTTTGACTCCATGCTTTCAATGAATATTTACACTTCATTTACAAAGCTGTCCTGGGAGAAGCTAATCAGGCCTGGGCCTTGTCCATTTGGCATCACTTTCTTCTGACATCCATTGTCCACCACTGATGGTGACCCATGATTTAAATGAGCTGATGCAGAAGGTCAAGTTATACCCTTATCTGACCTTGTAGAGATCAACCTAACTGCCACCTGCTCCTTCCAGCTCTGTCAGTCACCCCTCTGGAAATGTTCCTCTGCTTGAACCCAGGAATCCTGCACGTTTTTTCCCTGAAGGGCTGTTGCCCCCAGGAATGTGCTGGAGCCCATGGAGAGTCCTGAAAGCTATTAAGAGTGGCTTATGGAAGGCTCTGGAAGAGGTTTCAATGCAGCATCACAGAGGCAGGTCAGGAGGGAAAGGCTATGCCTAGAAAGACCCTAACTGTCATCCAGTTCAAGAAGTTCATATTCCTAAGCTCTTTGGCTAGGCATGGTGCTTGCTGGTGGAGAAATACAACAGTCTTACCTCTATCAAGTTTCCAATGCCTTATGTATAAGTCCATTATCCTGAGAGAATTGAGGTTATATACTCCAGGCAAAAAGGGACAAGGAAGAAGAAAATTAACATTCAGTTATGCATCTATTGCAGCACACGCTTGTGGTGCCCTACACACATCCCTGAGAGGGTTTCCAAGCTCAGGCCTTCCCATGCCTCAGTGACTGAGGACACTCTCTGCCCACTGGCATGTGCTTGGCTCACTGAAGGATGGGCAGAAAGAGCCACCTAGTTAATTCCCAAAGGAGCAATCCTTCACAAACAAAGAGTGAAAGTTGTTGGGAGAGCAGCCCAGCATCCCTGCCCCTCAACCCAATTCCGAGGAACATTCCACATAGTCAATGACAAGTGGGAGGGTTCCAGCTGCCTGCAGCAGTGACCTGCACATTATCATACACGTTCCTACCTTCCTTGAGTCACAGCCCCATCCTCTGAAAATGCTTCCTGGAATTCACTCCCAAATAACAATATATATTATCCAAATATTAATCACAGTGTTGCTTTCAGGGAAAACTCAAACTAAGAGCTCTGGAGATTTTACATTCACTATGTCAGTTACTTTTCACACAAACCATGAAGTATGCAGCAAACCCTTTGTCAGATGAAGATGCTGAGGTTGAAAGAGGTTAAACATATTCATTAGAATCACACAGCAAATAAGGTTAAAGTCAGGATTTGAGATTATGCCTGTGTGGTTCGTAAACCTGTCTGATTTCTTCCATTTTGCGTTGCTTCAGATAAAGCCCTGGTTTGGGTCTCAGCACACCTACCTTTTGGGTCAAGTCTTTCTTCTCATTGATGTGTGACCTTGGGCAGACTGATGCCCGATGAAGGTTATTTCTATATGTCCATTTAAGTGTTGATCAGTGAAACCAATTTGCTGGTGAGTACATGTGATGCTTATTTTTCCATTCTTGGGATACTTCACTTAGTAGAATGGGTTCCAGCTCTATCCAGGAAAATACAAGAGGTGCTATATGACTGTTGTTTCTTATAGCTGAATAGTACTCCATGGTACACATATATGACATTTTATTAATCCACTCATGTATTGATGGGCACTTGGGTTGTTTCCACAAATTTTCTACTGTGAATTATGCTGCTATAAACATTTGGGTGCAGATGTCTTTTGATGAAGGAATCTGGACAATGACCAGATTTCAAATTTTTTAAGTTAATTTATATTTTAACTAGATTTTGAGTTTAAAAGCAAAGACTATTTTTCTTATGATTATTTTACCTGAAAGTTCTCAAGGCAGGGTTGGGTAAGAGCAGGTAGTTGAGAGAAGCTTGTTTAGAGCATGGCATCTTCCTTTCTCTAGTGCTCCAAGCCTCTCATGCCCTCCAGGGAATTTCCCTTCTCCTGCCTTCCCTCTTTTTCTCTTCTTTTGTTTCTCAGACTTGTGAATCATATTGCTTTCCTAGCCTAAAGTTGCCCCTGTTGTTTTTTCCATCTCTTTTCCACACGCTGCCTCTTCCTGAGATGACAAGCAAGTCTCTCCAATAACATCTGTGGCTCTCTGATGACTTAACTCTACCAGGATGTTCATATAACACTTTATAGCCAATGTCCATCTGGAGTGGCTATATGTCAAGTGCTCCATAGCTAGTGGCCACTGTTTTAACAGTGCAGGGTTAGATTTACCTGGGCAAGGAAAAGAAGTCTGAATGTAAATCTAGAATAGACTCAGGAAAGGACAGCCCATGATCAAGGAGTCCAAAGGCCATGCATGGACTTTATTTCAACAGGTTTTTTGGCAACAATTGGATGTGAGTAGAGGACACAGACTTGTTTGTAGATTTTTGTACAAAAAAAATTGCAAATATTTTCCCAAAGAACATCTTTATAAAGATAGCCACAGGGTCTGGAGCAACTCTGCAGGCCAATGACCTGGGTGTGAATCACACTCCAAATGGATCAGCTCTGGGACATGGGGTAGTTCGTTCACCACTCTGGGATTTAGTTTCCTCTTCTATAAAATAAAGATACCAATAATATCTACTTCATAGAATCATTTAGGGATTCAATAAATGAAATACAGAAGACAATCTGAATCTGTAGGGCATGCTGGCCAAGACGTGTTTTGTTCCTGCTGAATTATTCCTGCATTCCCAGGGATGGTTACTGGAGTGGCTTTCCACATAGGAAGGTTAGATCAGCTATGGGCCTGGTGGCTCTGTGCCTAAATGCCCCAAACTTTTCGCCTTCTATTAGGCTGCCCTTCTACAGGAGTGACAGGTGATCAATCAGCAGAAAATTAATGCCTTTCTTGCAGAGACATGACACCTGGGAGAAGCTGAACAGCCCACTTTTTCAGAGAGAAGAGAGGAAATGCCCTTGCAGGGGAACAGGCCGTGCGAGGATCAGCTACTCTCAGAGGCAATAGAGCCTGTGAAAGGAGACTGGAGCCACCTGGAGTATCATGCGTATGTCCCATAGCCTTCCAAATGTTTGATTAATTCCACCAATAACTGTTGAACCCCTGTGTGCCAGGCACTGACTCTGTGTTAAGGATATGGAGGTAACCTAGACAGTTTGGGGTTCCTGCCCTTGAGGGGCTCACTACATAGTGAGGAGAGAAACATCCAACAAGAAGGCAGAGGAATCCAGCAATCACATATTGTTTAAGGGCCAAGAAGGAAATGAATGTGGTGCAGAGATCTAAAGTGATAGGAATCTGGTTAGCCCGGACGGTCAAGTAAGGCCTTTCTAAGGAGTTGGTATTTTAAGCAGAGACACGAAGAATTAGTGCTTTTCTCATGAACAGCCAGATGACCCTCCCAGGTGTCAGCAAGAGCAAGTGCAAAGGCCCTGTGGCAAGAAGGGGCTTGGCTTTGTTTGCTGAATGACAGGAGGCCCAGGTGGCTGGAAGGTGGTGAGTGAGGTGAGGTAGTGAAAGGAGAAGAGGCTGGTGGTGAGGAGGAATCTCAGGGCCAATTCAGGGGTCCGACATTTATTAAGTACCTCAGGAACCCTCTGGAGGGTCTTTAGATTGTCTGGGAGGGGGCAAGAGTGGAAGTGGGAGGTGGGGCGCCTGCCATCCTGGGCATTAGGGTAAGAGATGATACTGCTTGGGCCAGGATGATGGCCACGGATGTGGTGAGGGTCTGACCAGGGCAGGAGTAGTGAGGACTGAGGAGAGTGTGATATTTCAAAGGCACTTAAACTCTTGAAGGTATTGCTGATTGTTTCTTCCATAATTTTATAATGACAGTTTTCAAATACACAAAATGTGAACAGGGCAATGGAAAGCATTGTTATAAGCCACAGAGCCGCCACTTAGTATTTTGCTTTGTTTGCTTTGTCACACATCTCTCCACCCCTCTATCCATCACCAGCCCATAAGATGCATTTCAGTACAAGTGACAGGATGAGACTCTTCACCGCCAAACACTGCATGTCACTGACCTGCACAGACCCTGGTGGACCAGTTTTATGAATTCACTGTGTGTGTGCTGTAGGAATGAGCTCTCCCTGATCCTTTCTGTGACTTCTTTGGGATTTGTCTTTTCCCAGCCTGCAGAGTGCTCACTTTGAGTAACGTGTAGAGAAAATCTTTTCCCCAAATGAGGGGCAGGAGAGTGGAATGACTTTCAACCAGTGGGGGCTTGTCTCACTCCAAACCTACACTCACACAGCTGGGCAGACACAGCCAGCCCCAAATAGTTCTAGAAAATTAAGTCCTAGGACATTTGTGACATCTGGGGCTCTTCACACAGCAGTCAGGATGAGAGCTCTTTAAACATGCGTGATGAGAAAGAAAGAGTTCAACAGTCCACCCTCAGCAAAGTCCCAACCTGTTAATCATTTTTTCAGTAAAATGTGAACTGTGTCTTCCCTTCTTGATAAAAGAAAACA
The DNA here is from genome assembly GCA_008750895.1 of Mirza zaza. Lineage (NCBI taxonomy): Eukaryota > Metazoa > Chordata > Mammalia > Primates > Cheirogaleidae > Mirza > Mirza zaza. The sequence goes on from VSMD01075870.1 coordinate 122,035, forward strand.
TACTGTGTACTTTGGGGTTACTCTGTAACTCTTGTTCTCTCTCAGCCATGAGTTGAACTTTATTCATATTGAGACAACATGTATGGTAGGACAGCCAAGGGGCAGGTACCAGGCTTGGCCATGTGCCCCGTTCCCTCCAGCCAGGGCCGAAACCAGCCACACTCACAGATCTAGATCTGAAGCCTCCTGCAGGCCACAGGGCAGGGTCTGGGCTGGGCTGGGCTCCTTTGGGAGGGAACACATGATCATTAACACTCACTTTATACATTAGGCAACTGAGGCAGAGGGACATTCAATAGCTCACACAGGGCCTGCACATCAGTCATGTTCTCAGGATCCCAACCTGCCAGCTGTCCACAGCGCAGAGAGAAGAGCTGTCCCTGGAGTCCAGAGAAAGCCCACGGGCCACCTGGTTCAGGTCCACACCACACCCTTTTTCTGCCATCCTCTGTCTCTGACCTGTTCTCACAGATTTTTACCAAGTCGAAATGACAGAAAATTTTCCCACTTTACACCCACTATGATGGTATATTTTTAAAAAAGAAGGAAAATAACAAGTTTTGAAAAACATGTGCAGTAATTGGAATCTTCACATATTGCTAGTGAGGATATAATATGGTGCAGCCACCATGGAAAACAGTTTGGGGGAGTTGTGAAAATGTTAAACATTAAATTACCATATTACCCAGCAATTCCGCTCCTAACTATATACCTAAAAGAACTGAAACAGTTACTTAAACAAATACATGTGCTCACATGGTCATAACAGCACAAGTAACTATAGGCAAGAGGTATAAGCAGCATCCAAAATGCCCACCAACAAATGGGTGGGTGAACATGTTGTGGTCTATCCATACAATGAAATATTATTATTATTTGGCTATCAAAGGGATGAAGTACTGACACATGCTACAAAATGGATGAACCCTGAAAACATTGTGTAAGTGAAAGAAGCCAAACACGAAAGTCCATTATATGTATTATATGAAATATCCAGATGGGTAAACCCACTGAGACAAAACACACAGTTCTGGTTGCCAGGGGCTAGGCATAGGGGAGAGTGGGAGGAAACTTCTCAATGGGTACAGGATTTAATTTTGGAGCAATGGAATGTTTTGGAACTAGATACGGGCAATGACTACACAACACAGTGAATGTATAAAACCCCACTGATTTGTCCTCTTTAACATGGTTAATTTACGTTATATAAATTTTACGTATATGCATTTTTGAGACTCTCAGAAATACTTGCTAGAAACATGAGACATGTCACCATGGATCCTGCTAAACCCAGTCACTTTATCAAGGGTCCTGCTCAGCCTCAAGCCTCTTGCTGACCCCAGGAGTACATGGTTCATAGCATGGCCTGTAACTGGATTACTTCCTAATAAACAGGAATTAAAACTGGCTAAATTCAGACACTCTACATTGCAACCAAGAAATGACATATTGAACGATGATAGTGATGCTTAAGCTGGGCCATTCTCACAGTCTGAAATGCTTCTCTCCTTACCTTCTGTCCATGCACCCGTCCGTCCACAGCTCTGCAAGCCAAGTGTCACTCATTTGGAAAGCCCCACTGCACTTGAGGAGGCTCCACATCCCCTTATCTCTGCCTTCCCTAACTCCCCAGATCTTTCTAGTCATCTCCTTGCAGTAGAGAACCCCACCTAGGGTCTCAGGTTATGACTCCCTCTGTAACAGTCTTGTTCACACATCAGGTCAGTTCAAGTAGCTGTACAAGAAGGAAATCTCTAAATTTTTAGTGATTATTAAACCTTGCCCTCTGTTCACCTGGGGTGATTCACAACCTAGATTCATGAGAAAAACAGTTAATGACATATTTGAAATTTACAGCAAAAAGTAAATTAATTAATGGAATTTTATTCATTTAATAAAGTTACTATTTTTGTAAAGGTTCTATTCATACATGGTTGACATTAAAAAGGTATAGAATACTAGGCACCGTCAAGCACGTTCATAATCCCAGCTCTTTGGGAGACCAAGGAAGAAACAGTGCTTGAGGCCAGGAGTTTGAGACCACCCTGAGCAACATAGCAAGACCATATCTTTATGAAAAATACAAAAACTAGCCAGCTATGGTAGTGCCCACCTGTAATCCTAGGTAGTGGGGAGGCTGAGGCAGAATGATCACTTGAGCCCAGGAGTTTGAGGTTGCAGTGAGCTATCATGATGCCACTGGACTCCAGCCCAGGCAACAGAGTGAGATCCTGTGTCAAAAAAACGGTATATATGATAAATTTTTAAAAACTATACATGATGCATGTTTAATTTTTTTGATACATTAAAAAATGTCCTGTTCTTAGTAATTTGAGATTTTTTATATCAATAGTGGGAGATGAATATTATCAAATGCTTCCCCTAAAATTACTGAAAGACTCATATTACCTTTCCCCTTTAATTTGCTGATGAGATATTGGTATTTACACTTTTTCTCTGTTAACTACCACTAGAGTCCCAGGTAATATTCTACTTGATCATGGCATGTCATCTTTTGATCATCGCTGTATTTGGTTTGCTACTATTTTGTTTAGGATCTGAAGAACAGCCTGGGCAGATATGAGGAGATATAGACATGTCACATTTGGGGATCTTAGGGAGCATCAAATCATAATTTGCATAAAACATTATGCACATGTGAAGAACTAGCCTGAGTGAAGACCGAAGTAGCCAGCTGAAATCAGATGAAGAGAGTCTTATGCTGCTGCCCAGAGCGGTTTTACATTTTATTCCTTGGGTGATAGGTGCAGTTAGAGGAATTTCAGCAAAGCAGGAATGTTATAATATCCACGTTGTCAGAGGCTTTGGTGGCTGAGGAGTGCACTCCTGGAAAAGTCCTGCCCAAGTTCAGGCAAAGCAACTTAGGAGGTTACTGCAACAATGAGAACGAGAAGGTACAGGCTTTGTTGTCCTTTTGCAACACACTCATCTCAACACACTCATCCTTCATCTTTTCATGCATTAATTTCCTGTTTCATGAATTTCCTTCCACATGGTCTTCTAGAGTTTCACTGACATTTTAAGATTTCTCATTTGGTGATTCATTTCATGACCTTTTACTTTCTCCTTTCTGAGAAAACCGAATGAGTTTTTGATTGCAATATGTCGAAACTATTTGCAACATCCTACTTTCTCCTGAAACCATGGGTTCAGAAAATACACAATTATGTAATGTGTAGAAGAATGTGCATGTCATGTTTGTAGTCACAACCAGTTCTGTAGCATTTCTACATTACATGTGCTAGGAGGGGTGGAGGAAATATTTACGTTATGGGAGGCCGACACAACCTGCCAAGTTGTTTCAGGAGACCCCTTGAAATCCTAGCAAGCCTGCCACTGGCACAATCTGGAATCATAAGATCTGTCTCACTGCCCTGGCTTGGTAGTTTACTCATGTGAGTGAGTCTCTACCCCATGTGTCTGCTTTCATGTCTATACATTGGGAATTAAAATTATCCCAGCATGTCTTATCTCACAGAGTTGTCATGAGGATCAATGAAGAGAGATGGGAAGAACTTTAGGGACTGTGAAGTGCCATGGAGATGTTAGTGGTCATTTTGTTCAGGAAATAGATGCTCTGGGATGGAGTAGAATGTGAGCAGTTGTGATTAAGTCCTCCCCCTCTTCCTCCTCTTTTCTTTGCCATAAAGTTCAGTGAGGTGCTTGTGCTCCAGCGCCCAGCGAGCAGAAAAAACATCCCCTGCCTGAACCAAGCACACAGCAGTGGATTTTCTAGGGGCATGACTAGGTCCCTGTGCAGGGGGCAGAGCTCTGGGCACCCCCCATTCAGAAGGCCTGGGCTGCAGTGCTGCCACACAGGAATTCTATGTGGCCTTGGGCAAGGCTGAGCCTGTGTTGAAGAGTAAGACTTTGGGCTCTAAAGCTAGAGGATGTAAACTTCCATCCTGGCTCTGCTAGTAATTACAGATATAATGTTGGATGTCAGTTAACCTCTCTGTGGTTTAGTTTGCTCATCTGTAGAATAGTGTTTGTGACAATATCAATGCCACAGGGGCAGAGCTCTGGGAACCCCCCATTCAGAAGGCCTGGGCTGCAGTGCTGGTCCCCCAGGAATTCTGTGTGGCCTTGGGCAAGGCTGAGCCTATGATGAAGAATTAGACCTTGGCCTATAAGCTAGAGGACGTAAACATCCATCCTGGCTCTGCTAGTAATTACAGATGTAACCTTAGATGTCAGTTTACCTCTGAGGTTTAGTTTGCTTCATCTGTAAAATAAGGTGTGTAACAATATCGATGTCATAGGGTTGTTGGACAGACTAAGTTAATCAGGGAAAGCACTTAGAGTGACACATATAACCTATTGCTAACTGAGCTAAGGCCTACGTGTGACCAAGTGTGAGGGTGTTAGTGGCAGTTTGTGTGTGAGAGTTTTTCGGCAGTCCCAGTTGAAAAACCACTCCAGAAGTTAGAACTACTGGCTTAAATGAGCAGTTGTCGTCTCCCAGGTTCATCCTATTCCGTCTTTGTTCTGCTTCTTGACCAGAGGACCTCTTGCTCTTAAACTGGGCTGGAAGACCTGGGGGACCCTAAATGATATAAAGAAGTGAAGGAGAATAAAGGGGATGAATGTATTAGAAAATCATACAGGGACACAGAGTCCAGAGGGGCGTGCAGTCCTGCAGCGGTCTTCTCATTGGGATGAGGAAGTCCTTGGTCCTCGTGGGTCAAGTCTGGTCAATTTTCCCCATAGACAGATGAGGACACAAGCCTAGGTAGGCCCAAGGTCTGAAACTTCCCATCCTCTGAGTCCTATTGCTTCTGTTGTCTTTATATCTTTCAAAGGAGGATAGAGTTTAAGGAAAAAAACAAAGATCAACTGCTTAATACTGCTCGAAGCTTAAGTAAAAAATGCTTTCACTTAAGTAAATTAGATTTTACTTAGGTAAAATAGATTTTATCCTAATTTCTAATACAATATTCACTTGTATTTATTTGTTCAGTTTTTTTTTTCTCCTGTTACAGTATAAGCTTCAAGAGGGCAACAATTCTCAATGTTTCATATTTAGTGCTTGACACGTGCCCTGAACACAGAAGACAAACAGCCCAACCAATGCACAATGACACTCAAGCGAGACCCTCACCTCCCCCAGTGCCTAGAGAGAACGTCTGCGGACCTGCCACTGTCCTCACCACCACCCCCAACCATGTGGGCCAGAAATGTGGGTTACTTCTCTTCTCTAGCCACCAAAATTCAGAAGCCACACATTTGGCCACACCAAGTGCCGCTCTGCTGAGAAGAATGGGGAGTTGGGCGTGAGTTACAGGAAACTACTCTTGCTTTCATTTATTCACAGCCTCAAGACTGTGACCTAGAAATTTGAATCTAGTACCACATTGTTCCTGAACAATATTGACTCCCTATAGAGCAAGCAATTCCTTGGTCACTGAGAAGTCTGGACTGGCTTCCCAGAAGAGTAAGCACTTGGGCAAACAATATAAAAGGACAGAAATATCAGAGTGATGATGCTCCTGACATCACTAAGTCCCTGGGCAACCTGTGCACTGTTACTGGTAATCTGGGCGTCATGCTTCTCTGTATGTCCCTTGACACTGAACTTTCATTCAATGATTCTGACACCAAGAAAGAAGATAAGTCGTTCTATGTTGATGAAGACAAGACACTGGGTTTCTCTAATATCTATAATTATTAACCCTTGGCTATGTAGTAATTATTTGTTTGTCTTTATTTTCAAACTGAATGATGTCTGGGTCTTAGCCACATTTGTACCCTAATCACTTCAAGCAGAGATTTAAAAGTACATGACGAACGCTTTGATACAGGAGTGAGCACACGAGAAACACAGGGTGGTTGGTACGCGATGTCTTCCTTACTCATTCAACATGACTCTCACTATGCAAATCTTTTCATGTTAGAAGGGGTTACCTTCTCTAGAACAAGTAGCAGAAAGAATATGCCTTCTATTGCTTACCCTTGCGGAGCACGTCCATTGACAATGGTTGGGGCACGGTGCCAGCTACATATTAGTTCCAACCAATGACTAGTCTATAGTGTCGGTGTAGATTCCAACCAATCAATTTAGTCCCTGAGGTTCACAGGACAAGTGAAAGATCATGTCAGGCTTAGTTTAGTTACAAAATACTCACAGGCAAGCGTGTGTTTTGGAGGAAGATGAACAGATTAGTTTTTGTGGTTTTTTTCCTTCTTTTTTTATTTATTTTTTATCTCAAATTCTGTGGGTACAAATATTGTTAGGGTTACATATCTTGCCCTTGCCCCCCCTTCCCCATTAGTTTATAGCGATTTTGATTCCAAAAGAATAAGAAAGGATTTAAGTTTAGGTGAGCCGGTTAAGTTGTTGATAGTTATCAAATGACACTATAACCTTTCCTAGTGTGAATGTATTCTGTGGACCTCTCTGTTTGGAAGCATGAAGAGGGAGATACTCTCAACAATACGATTACTATGGTCAGATTTTGCATCTTTCCTTCTCCCTGCTGGAATGAGATAAGAATCCTTTGCTCTGATAGGCCCACAAGGGAGCTGCAGTGGGAATAACCATGGAGATATGAACAAGAATCTCAAACAATTTGCTGTTTCATTCCAGAGTCTCATGATGGCCCACAGTGAGCCTTATCAGAGAGCGGTAGGTGTTGCATACTGATGTACAAGACCAGCAGAGGACTTTTCACCTCCCTTCGTTTAGCTTTATATATAATATTTTCTTCTGATCAGTACCTGCTGGGAAATCACTTGCAATCACTGAGCCTCAGTTCCTACATCTATAAACCAGGTATATCAGCATAATCCTATTTAACAGAGGCTGCATGAGCCACTGCAAAGAGACATAAATTTATCAGAATTCTCTGGACTTTTATCTTACTTGTCCTAGGTATTTTCTCCCAGCCTCCCATGTCTGTCACTTGTTGATATTCAAGCTTTTTACCACTTCTTCTGTTAATTACCCCTCTGTAGGGCTCTATTAGCCCTGAGGTTCCAGAGGTATGTCATGTGGACACCACCACTGAGAGCATTTATGAGTCTCTCTTCCTCTACTGGGAGGCTGCTCCCAAGACAGGAACTGTGTGGCTTCCAGCCCAGGCCTGACACAACACTGACAGATGACTTTCCCCGCCTTTGCCTTGAATCAGTACATAGACAAATAGAAGAATTCTTGTATTAATTTTCCAGGGGCAGCTATGGATGGTAACAGGTGTTTCCCAGTGAAACCCTTTATCTAGAGATGTAAAACTATAGTGACAGACATTTGAGGCTGTTCCATCCGCTCCCAGGAAAAGAAAAGGAGTCTGGGACATGGTTGTGACTTAATACATTTTATCAATAGATGTCCACAAACTCAGGCCAATGTCAAGCTGATCTGGAGACATAAAGGCCAGAAGGATGGAAAGAGTTGATGAGGACTAATTAACAATTGTGTAGTAGGATTGAGAGAAAGGATAATGAGTAAAGAAAGTGCATGAGCTCAGCTTAACTGTCTTCTTTTGAGTTTTAAGAACTTTTAGGTTTTATTTGTCAGGTAATTCATGATTCTTCAGGCCAAGCAGACAAGTAACATTACATGTACCATGATGATAATGAGCTGATATAGTTTTCACATACTTACTTCTGGCCTCTCCCATGAGGAATGCATCTGGGAGCTCACGGGGGAGGAACTGTCACAATAACAACCATCCTCCTCACCAGCTCCTGCGACCTACTCAGTTCCATTAGAAAATCCCACACTGTTCAAAATGCAGAAAACCACCTGCTTTGAACACCACTGCCCATGTAACAAGGCTCAGATCATCTCTCTCGAGTCCTGGGTGCTGTGTATGCCTGTAGCCACCTCTGCCCCCTCATTGGTGGCTATGGTGGTTGGGGTCCACCTGGACATCTGGGCTGCTATTCTCCTCCTCTCTCCTTTCACACTCATTGTTTCCTCACCTGCAGTCTTCTCTGAAAGAGAGGGCCACTTTTGTCCAAGAATATGTCTACCTTGCTGTCTACTGCAAAACTCTTGCAGGTGCATAGGAAGCAGCAGGATCGATACTGTTGGGTGCAGCCATCAGCTCGATCTTGTCCACCCTCTGTCCCTCCCTTCGGAGCCCTCTTGTCTACAGAAGCAGGATTGATCAGCCTGAACATGCAGAGATGGGGGCTGAGGCACAGCAAGCGCTTTTACTGGATTAATAATTTAGGAAGATGGTAGGTTTATGGCAGTCAGGGAAAGGACACACAGCGGTCCAGCCATCTCACTGGCTCAACTCTAATAGCCTTTGTGGATGCCCACTGTGTGTGAAAGACTCTACTAGGGGCTGGGGACATAGTTGTGAAAATACCAGACTATATGCTGTGCCCTGGAGAAGCTCACAATCTGCTAAGGGTCACAGATGTAGAAACCCACAATGGCAGTAGAGAGTAGAGTGGACAATAGCAGAACTGCATGACAGAGTTAGGAATTGCCCAGAGAAAGAAGTGGTGATAGCTGTGTGTGGAGGGTCGGGAGGAAAGACTCTAAGAGAAGGGTCTGTGTTCTTGGGTTGGAAGGATGAGTAGAAGTCTTCCAGGTAACTCAGGGGCAGTGTAGGCAGAGGAAAGTGCATGGGTAAAGATCTGTAGGTATAGCTCTTTTGGGTGGATTCCTCATATTTCAAAATGAGGACCGCCTTGAAAAAGGGCAGATTAGAGGAGATTTAATGTCAATGGCTTCACTTGAGTTTATAATATGAACCCTTAAACTTTGGACTTAGTGATAACACTGATTGAGTTTCTGTGATTTCCTACAGAATATGAACTCTAGGAGGTCAACGTGGTTGTGTCTATGAGTCTTTGCCAATTGCCAAGGTGAAGAGAGCTCCTCTGACTGCAGGTGGAGCACAGGTGGCCCTGCTATTGGCTGCAGCTCTGGCGCGGCCTCCTTTCCCAGCACATAAACATTCAGCCAGCCCCACTGAATCACCTCCTTGCTGGGAAGGGAAGCTCCACAGGCATAGCCCACCAAAGAGCAGCACACAGTCAGAGAACAACTCAGAAGAGAGAACGGAAGAAGGAAAGTGGGGATGGACCTCATCCCAGACTTTGGCCTGGAAACCTGGGTTCTCCTGGCTACCAGCCTAGTGCTCCTCTATCTGTGAGTATCTGTCCAGGCTCCACTGTCCTGTAACTTTAGACATGGGGTACAATCTGGCCCCATTTCTCTTATCTGTTTTGAAGATAAAAAGAGATAATCGAGAGGAAGTTGCTTAAATATTAGAAGCTACAAAAACACATGGTTGTTGATCTTATGTAGCTCTGTGAAAGAATTAACTAAAACTCCCCCCACACTATCCGTCTCTCAATTCTCTAACTAGTAGTGTTTAGTGACAGCATTTGGTCCTGGGGCTGATTTCTGATTGACCATGAGCTTCGACCTAGACTAATAAACCAGTATTCAGCAGAGGAAGATTACAAACAATGGGGCACAGTGTGCTTGGCATCCTCGCCCTCTTCCCAAGCTCTGGGGATTGTAGGCACAGGAGGGGGTGGCTTGGTGAGTATCTCTTTAACTTCCCCTCCGGGTTCTGTGTCTGCTGCAGGATATTTGTACAGGAATTGTTCCCTGTGAACAGCTTCTGCTCCCCTGCCTTCCACCCCATCATGACTTACACAGGCACCATTGGGTATGCCAGACTCCATGGGAGGCTCTCCTTTGCTTGTACCTCTTTTCTGTGCCACCTGCAGGACTCTTCTTGCTCCTATAATTCAACTCCTCCACCCAGTAATATGCAGAATTGTTTACCTCTAAATGATGGATATTTAGAACAGAGGAAACCTGGAGGATATCTTAAAGTTTTATTCTTTTTTTCACCATTTTATTCTAGTATCTTGGAGGTTAGCATTAGTATAGAGCTTTATTTCTCCTCCGATATTAATCTACAAGTGGTCTGAAATACAGGGGCACAAAATCCAATTTAGGTTATCTTAATCTGTCAGTCTAAAGTAGTATGGGAGAAATGTCAGCCAATGAGGATATAAAAGGCATCCACGGGGCAGGCAGGATGAATTGAGAGAATATTCTTCATCCCTCAGGGCCCAACCCCCAGTGATACTTATGGGCCCTGGCCCCCATTAGAGATACTACATGGAAGACGGGTTGGCATCTCATCTGCTTAAAGCCTAGTGACACCACCTGTGTCACTCTGTGTGTGGTGTCTGTGGTAGTGAACCTATTGTAGACATTCAGACAGCCTGGAAAACAATACCATATCTCTAGAAGACACTGGTGCAACACAACAGTCAATAGCTGTAGCATAGACAACACCCTATTTATGGCAACACAATTAAACACAACAAAAATGATTGGCTTTTTCTGTTAGCCTTCATTGTACCAAAGGAACATTACCAAAAGGAGGAGAGCTGGAAAGAAGCTAAGAAATTGACCCAGCCCATTCTCTGCTTTATATGGTCCCATGCAAGTTTAGAAACTAGCCTCTATCTTTCTTTGGGGGACAATGCTTTTGACAAACTAGCTTTATTGCATGGCCTAACGTGATAGCTCATGTATCATGCCGAAGTTCAGAAACAGAGATTAGTCTAATGGGTTTGCCATGCTTACAACAAAACAAGAAAGAACTGGAGTGGGAATGACCAAAGCCACCCTGGTTTTGGCAGTTGGTGCACAAAATTCCACTAACTCTTCTGTGGAAAGGAATTAAGTGAGCCTAGTTGAGCTGCCTCTGCTGGTCCTTCAAATATGCATACTTTCATGCCACTATTCAGTTTTATTTAATCACATATTATAAGATTTACTGGATTTGTACAGAATATTTGGAAACTACACTGGCCTAAAAGCTAACCTGTGAGGAGGAGGAAACAAGATCTTAATTCAATTATCTGCAACACTTTAGAGTTATTTATGTCATGTAACATAATGGATCTTATGCTATCAAGAAGAAGGAAGCTGAACTTTGGAAGGCCCTTCTCTTTCAGCTAAAAGTGCTTGTGGGAAATGTGGAACCATTTATACACACCATACTTCTCAGCCACACTTTCATCAGTTGCCACTATAGGGCCAACTTTGTGGGCCTAGAAGCTTCGTGGTTAGATCAGTGCCTGGGAGGCACTTTTCTCAGCCTCTCTACTTCCTCCCATCTGCAATGACTCAGTAGCACCAGAGTGGGAAGGTCTTCAAGGACCAGAACCCCAATTGGAGGAGGCCATACATGACACACCAATGATGTCTGCACCAACATTAATGGATTTTCCTACAGAGGGAGTTGATGTGCAGAAGCAGTAAAATGACTGCTTTGGAATTGGCCACATGGGAAAAATGAGTGTGCCTGGCCCTGTGCTTCTCAGTTGGAAGACCACATTCCACAAGGGAAGAAAGGGCCTAGAACGGATTCTGTAGTCATTGGTCCCTCTGCATAGTGTCATTCTGGGAACATACATGTCAACCATCCTTCCCTATGTCTCAAATTAACCAGATCATCTGACCACAGACACTTGGGTATAGATAAAAAGTGCTTTTGACACTTTTCTACAAGTCCAATGGAAGCCTTGAACACCATTATCATTCTCTAATAGGAACACTGTGATTCCTCTAAGACCTTCTTGTGAAGGTGGTTTTACAAAGGGAAAGATCTTAAAGCAGGGTCTCATTTTAAAGAGAAGGGAAAGCATAAGCCTCAGAGCAAACCATAGGAACAGTGTCACCATAGGCTGTTGGTGACCCCCTGTGATTGAGCGCATGCTCTTACACAAAATCACATCATTGGAGCAGAAGAAAAAAAAATTACACCTTTTTTTACTGAGAACAAGAATTTCCTAATCATGGAAGAGTTAATTTCCCAAATACGCATAACGGAATGAAATGCCCTGTAAGAATTCCAGTCTGAACCACTCAAAGAGCATTCCATTTAGGGGACATTTATAAAATATTCATTCCAGGATTTGAACACTGAAGGTTTCAGCTCCTTTTAGCTAATCATTCTGACTTTGGGTGGGTCTCACACAGGATGAAGGAAAGAAGATGATAGGTGATTGTAGCTATTGCTGTTGGCGTTGCAGTTGTTAGGTGTTGCCTAGGCAGGACTTGTCCCTCTTGGCTACGGCAGTTCCTTAGACAGAGCCTGGACAGCTCCCGTATCTATAAAACCAAATCCCTGTTACTTGGCTTTCTCTGTGACTTTATAGATATGGGACTCATTCACATGGACTGTTTAAGAAGCTGGGAATTCCTGGGCCCACACCTCTGCCTATCGTGGGAAATATTCTGTCTTACCGCAAGGTGGGTTTTTTTGAACTCTCTCTTTTGCTTCTTACGGTTGCAAACACCAGCTTATTCCATTGGTAAAAATGTCCCTTCTCAGGAGGAAGTTCTGAGGTTTTACACTTTGGAAGTCATGTGTATACCCCACCCAGCCTGTAGCCACATTAACCCCAGGGCTCAGTTGTCTACTCTCCACAGCCTGAGGTTTGGATCAGCTGAACAGCCCAGATCTCTGGCAGATCAGGACCTAATGTTCAGGGCTCAATGTTCAGACTTTGTAAGCAACGTCTTTTTACCTAGTGCATATTCACAGAAATGTATAGTCACAGTATTAGGAGAAATGCAGAAAGGGGGACCCCCAGTAGTAGCTCATATAGCTGTGTGCACCAAATTCAAACTTTCTTGTTTAGCAAGAGCTATTGAGTAGCCTTGTTTCCCTTCCTTCTTCACATCTTGGAAACAGTTTATTAGGCAACCCTTGTATTCATGGGGTAATTTGCACCTACTTGAATTCTCTCGAGAACTGCTAAATTCCCTCTGGGTCTTCATAGTTGCACCCCAGCTTTTGCTCTCCATAGTATATTTTGGAACTTTACCAGGCAGAACAAGAGGTTCTCCTTTGTTTCTTTTCCTTGAAGCGGGAACCCTCTGGGTGAGTCTGAGCAGGGAGTAGATATAACTGAGACACGGTGTTGGTTGTCCATTGACTTCAGATACTTAGCCATGAAATTAATTTTGTTTTGTTTTAACAAAAGCAGACTTGCTTCTGCAAAATGTCTAGAAATGAGATGATTGGACAAAATTACCAAGAACTGGCTGGGCGTGGTGGCTCACAGTCACAATCCCCGCACTCTGGGATACCGAAGCAGGAGGATAGCTTGAGGTCAAGAGTTTGAGAACAGCCTGAGAAAAAGTGAGACCCTGTCTCCATGATACATAGAAAAGAATTAGCCAGGAATGGTGGTGTGTACCTGTAGTCCCTGCAACTCAGGAGGCTGAAGCAATAGGATTTCTTGAGTCCAGGAATATGAGCTTGCTGTGAGCTAGGTTGACACCACCACCGGTTAGCCATGGGAACAGAGCAAGATTATGTCTCAAAAAACAAAACAAGAAGTACCAAGAATTTAAATTAATTGTACTATAAGGGTCATGGGCCTGTGAATTTTGGCCAAACCACTGTGGCTAATTCTTCACCCAGGGCCTGGCCCCTGAACATAAAGTCATCAGCTCACATCCATGAGGTAACCAGCAAAGCCTGTGTGCAGGCTGCTCTCTGGCCCCGATTTCCTTTCCCACACACCTCAGGCTTCTTGCTCAGATTCCAATTCTCCCAACTCAGGCATTTCTTGCTTAATTACTCCCCAAGATTCCATATTTTTCCATCTACAAAAGCAATAATATCCTGTTCAACTTGCTCATATCAGCACTTTACCAGGTGTACCCCAAAACCCATATTGATGAGACCTTCTTCTTTTGCATAGTGAAAATATCACAACTGAAACACAGCACCAGGAATATTTGTTTTTAAGCTGCAGAAGACTTGTAGCAAGTGTGGTAATTTGTCCTATGGGAAGAATCTGCATTTCCTGATCTGTTCCTTTTTGAATTGGAAAACAGGAGGCAAGGACATTTTGTCATTTCCTCAGTCACTCGTTACTCATTTTCTCACTCAGCGATGTGCCTTAGACTGAAATAAACCTGTAGACCAACAGAGGTCCCTAATGTCTTTGACTTCCCAATTCCACTAGAATTCTAAAGAAAGCTCCTGAGATAAATGAAAAGGATGCTGAATGAGCCGAAAGATTGTGCATCCCACTAGACACTTGCTCACTCTCCCTCAGCCTCAGTTTCCTCACCTGCCCATGGCGGTGACCATTCAGAAAGTTATGAGATGTTAGAAAGAATACATGCATGTGCAAAAACACTTCAGAAATATGGCAGTTATTTACTATTCATAAACAAGGGTAAGTTATTCTGTATCTACAATATTTGGAGAAAATTCAAAGTGACATTAAATCAGCCATTGCAATTATCTCCTCTATTTTCCCCCATTCCCCTGAATATCTATGAACAAAAAGTTTCCTGTAACTTCCAGTGAAACATACCTTGATTTCTTCAGATTTCACTCTTTTTTGCCCCAATTAGAGACAGGGTCGAGAATATTTAAAAAAACAATTGAATTTTATTTTGTTTCTTCTTTCAGGGATTTTGGAAATTTGATGAAGAATGTTACCAAAAGTATGGGGACATGTGGGGGTGAGTATTCTGGAAACTTCCATTGGATAGACTTTCTGCTATGACGTTGTTCCCATATACAAAGGACAATCTCAGCCTAGAGCCTCTTGGGATGAAGCTGCTGTCAAACAAACAAAAAAAAAACAGAGAGAGGCTCTCTGAAAGAAAAAGATATTTATTTGGGAGTAAAGCATTGTAATGGAAATGTGCACACTATAGCAAACTATGTGCCTATTCATAGAGGTAAAGGAAGAAAAAAGTTGTTAAAGGGAACAATGAGCCAGATAACATAACTATTTTGAAATAATTGTCCGTAGCTACAAAGATCATTAACAGGGGGACAGCAGTTTGACGTTGGATAGACAGTTACTGGGCAGATGTCCTCCCTGAAGTACTTTTACTCTAACCATACTGTGCTCTTTGTGCAAAATGAGGTTTTCCTAGAGTATTTTGTGACAGTTTTGTTTTTAGGCATGCAAGCATGAGAATGCTCTCTTCATAACCTTCCCAGGATTTGTCAGATTTTATTTAATTTTATAACATCAGGGTGACTCCATTTTGGTTGTGACAATTTTGACACTTTTGAAGGCTTATCCCAGCAAGAATTCCATAGGTCACCAGGTTTAGAAGTCTGTGTTCTTAATTAGTCTAAGAATGTTTCAGGTGACCACTTTTCTCCAGGTTTGATGGCCCAGGGACTCCTAGCATCACTTTCTGTCCAGTGACAGGCTTTTCTTCTCTCCTCCTTTTTTCCTACCTTAGGTTACCTTCAATTGCATGAAATGCATTCTTCAGCTGTTCCACTATGTGCTCATAAATGCATGGCATTAATTCCATCCCACAGTGATTCATTTTTCAATAAAGCCAATGTCTTAAATTAAATTTTGGGGTTTAACACGTGCTTTTCAAAGAGCTGGGAGATAGAGATGAACAGATTGGGAAATCATTTATAACCTGTTTTTGTTTCTCCTTTCTCTACAAGTGTGGAGCTTTCCTTTGTGTTGTTTTTTAAATTTATGTGAAGACTTTTCAAGAGAAGTATGTTCAAGTTTTTCCTTGTCTACTTCATTCTATTGACTTTGAAGAAGAGATACGGAATATATTAGACCACCGTGTTCCCCAGTGGGCTAATGGACTTCATGATTTTGAGGGTGGCCTCATCCAACTGCAGCAGCTGTTCTCTTTCAAAGCTGCTGGGGGCTTGGTGAGAACCACAGAAGACTTGCGATCCCTCGTACACTACAAGCAAATGGGAGAAGGTTTCCCCTCTTCCTTCGTACCTCAGAACAAAAGATTTCCTGTTATTTCTCACCATGATCTTGTAGAAGAGCTATTTTGTATTTAAATGTATCTTCCCCACTTGAGCCACATTCCCCTTCATTCTGTGAAGACTCCAGTGGCTTCTGTGGTCACAACCTTGCTGTGTGTCCTACTTTAGGACACACAGAACTAGGACCTAATGTTGCTGTGTATGGTACAACTGGGGCATAGATTATGTAATGTCAGGATCAAATTCTGGATTACTGGGTGTGGCTGCAGCTGCAGAATTAGGCTTGTAGAGTCTAATCAGTTCTGTTGTCCTGACACAGGTTCTATGATGGTCAATGGCCTGTGCTGGCTATCACGGATCCTGACATTATCAAAACAGTGCTAGTGAAAGAGTGTTATTCTGTCTTCACAAACCGGCGGGTACGCATCCATGTTTTAACTTTATACCTTCATTTTTTATTTAAAATTTTTATTTTGAAATACTGATAGATTCACAGGAAATTGTTAAAAAGTGGTTTAAGGAGTTTCCATGTACACTTCATTCTGTTTCCCCCAATGGTAACACTTTGCATCAGTATAAATCTAGTATATTCCTATTACTATAGTTACAGGAAATTGACATTGATTATTATCCACAGAGCTTTATCAGATTTCCTTAGTGTTATGTGGCCTCAGATTTGTAGATGTGAATGTGTCTGTGGCTCTGTGCAACGTTGTCACATTCATAGATTTGTGTAACCACCAACACGATGATGACACAGAACTCCTTCATCACCATGACACTCACTGCTGCTGTTCTTCTACAATCATGATGTGTAGCTTGTCTTTTTCTCTTAACAGGGCCTATATCAGAGCAAACATTTTTAACTTTGAGTAGGCCAGTTCATCAATTTTTCTGTTTATGCATTGTGTTTTTTGTGTCAAGTCTGAAAGTTCTTCATCAGACCCCTATATAGTTGTTGCTTCTTCTGAAGGTTTTATAGTTGTGTGGTTTACAGTTACGTCTATGATCCATTTTTCTGCAAATTATTGTACAAAGCATTAGGTTTAGATCATGGTCCATTACTGTGGCCTGTGGCTGTCCAATTGTTCCAACACCATTTGGAAAGGGTGTCCTCCCTCCATTGAATTGCTTTTTGCACCTCTGTCAAAAATCAGTTGGGCCTCTTTCTGTGTGTCTATTTCTCATGCTCTGTTCTGTTCTGTTGATCACTGTGCCCCCTTATCCAGTACCACACTGTCTTGACTACAGTCGCTGTACAGTAAGTCTGAACAGCATGTAGATTCATACCAACCACTTCATTTCTTTTTCTAGAGGACTTCTAGCAATTCCCAAATTAGAAAAGATAATTATCTCTTCCTTTTTCCTGTATCCCTGTGAAAAAATTAAGATTAAAGGACTTTCAACTAATTGTATTATTTCTTCAAAATACATTCATAATCTTTTATGTATTATCTACAATTTTTAAAGAATTACTACCTCAAAGTATTCCTTTTTCAAGTTGTTCATGCTATGCTTTAAGTAAAGATAGAAGTAGTCTCAAGCAACCCACAGTCTGCCAAGGCCACCTGGTGAACTGTCACCAGTCCCTTTTTCTCTGCACAGCCCTGTAGAAGGCACAGATCTTGTTCCCCTCTATTACCCTAGAAGAAAAGGTTCCCCACAACACAGTCATTTACATTTAAAAGGAGACTCAGATGTAGAGACTGGAAGCCACACCAGGTGGCTGGGTGACCTCAGACACACACACAGAGACTCAGAGGAGGGTAGGCATTTGGGAAAAATCTATAATACATTGAGCACCTAGCATGGGATCTACCACTGGGAGACTGTCACTAAACATTTGTTAAATAAGTGATGTCTATTTAACACATTTTTACATGTGTGGAGATCTACAAAACTTATGAAGGACAAAATGTTTTTGATTTGAACTCCAGCCTGTTGGTCCAGTGGGATTTATGAAAAGTGCCATCTCAATATCTGAAGATGAAGAATGGAAGAGAATACGAGCGTTGCTGTCTCCAACCTTCACCAGTGGAAAACTGAAGGAGGTAAGAAAATACAAAGACTTCTACTTAGAAACTGAAAGTATGAATCCAGGAACAGAGAGAAAGTAACATTATAGTCCCTATCCAGGAAGTAGTCAACTAAGTTTGAGTGTTGTAAAAGTGGCCTTTTATTTTTATGTCCAGAAGAGACATCACAAAATTCATTATAAAATATAGCTTACCACTCCATGCTAGGAAAAGCCATGTCCTTCTGGGACTTGAGTGTACAGATTTAACTATTTGTGGTTTTGTGCTTAGATGTTCCCCATCATGAGCCAGTATGCAGATGTGTTGGTGAGAAACCTGAGGCAGGAAGCAGAGAAAGGCAACACTATCACCTTGAAAGAGTAAGTAGAAGCACAGTCTCAGGGTTCTGAGCTGTCATGAAACTGTCTAACTGCCTGCCTCAGAGCTGATGTTCCCACTGTTAAGTTATTCCTGTGAGCATATAGAAGCAGGATGTTGTGTTACAACTCCAATGGGCCCTCCAGGGGTGGGGCAGATTGCATGAGAAGGCAGGTCAGCAGAAATGGGGAAGGGTCTTCTCCAATGTGCAAAACAGCCATGAGTAATTAATCTGATGAATTGTTCTTTAGATGTTCTGGAAGACAAAATACGGATCTTAGAAAGAAGAAACATGATTGTGCCAAAGTTTTGGTCACAGAGGGTATGGAATAGGGGGAGGTCACGTGACTTGGTACCTGAGGGCTGGCAGGCACAGAGCAGAAGATTAACCACTTGGGTACAGTGCTCACCGGCTGCAAAACTTTGCCCACAGCCGGCACTCATAGTCCGCACGATAGTTTGTGCTGTGCATTGACGACGAATCTGTTTTGCTCTTGTGTGATGAGGAAAGCTTTAAAGCACTGAAAGCTTGTTTTACTTTACAGGCAGCTTTACTTGTAATGTAAATCAGAATAGGTAACATATACATATATGTTTCCATTATGTTATTTGTAAATGTTCACAATTTTATTTTGATAAATGAAAAATTAGAAAAGTCATATCACGGCTGTCGGCTAAAGTTTACGCTCAGTTCATGTGTGGCTATTTATCGACTATAGTTGATGCTCGGCTGTGCGCGTTCATCTGTGGCTGCTGACTGTAGTCAACGCTCGTACCGAAGTGGTTGACAATGGGCAGCTTAGGAGAACTTCAATCCCTTCATATTTTACTGAGGATACCATGAAACACTAAATATTAACCCTTCCCAGCACTTCTTCTTTCTTCAATCTCAAAAGAGAGAGGGCCCTGTAAAGGCTCTGTCTAGACCAATACTATCACATAATGTCTAAACTGCCCAACTTCTGAATTATGCAGGAAAGACAGGTGTACACTGAGCCTGTCCTACACAGATTGGGGACATGTGCTCACTCAATAATAGGACACCCACTGAATCAATTTTTGTGGAATCTACTATTTTGTTATCTAATATATTTTTACCTAGGAACATACTCAGTTCTTACCTTTTATAGAAATTCTCCTACCCACAGGCTGACCCCAGATCAGAGGAGTTGGGGAAATGGGCCTGTCAGGAGCATAAGTAGAGAGTGTAGAGGAGAGAAGATGTTCAGGGTGACTCAGAACAACATCTTGATGTTCTGTAATGTGCTAAAGATCAATCAGATCTTGCCATAGACTCTCTGCTAAGGCAATATTTCCTTTCTTGAGTCCCTAGTAAGAGTTAGTTATTTCACTCTTGTCCTGATGAATCATGGTGCTTACATCCATGTTGTCATCCACACTTTCCTGTAGTTTGTCTGACTTTGGGTCTCTGTCCCCCTGTGCCTGAGCTCCTTGAGCTCAGAGGTAGGTCTATCTTGACTTAGTGGCTCCACAATGCCCAGCACAGCACCAGCTGCATCACTGGCACATGATAACCACATTAGGAGTGAATGGGATGGGAGATGATCCCCTAGGTAGTTCTGAAAGGCATAGTTCTTGACATCTGCTGACAGTTCACACGGATTTACACACACATCTTGCTGCATGTGCACTAGAAGAATGGTGAACCAATGCTCATTTCAATTTTCCACGTCTTTCTCTACTCAGTGTCTTTGGGGCCTACAGCATGGATGTGATCACGGGCACATCATTTGGAGTGAACATCGATTCCCTCAACAACCCACAAGATCCCTTTGTAGAAAAGACCAAGACGCTTTTAAAATTTGATTTCTTAGATCCACTCCTTCTGTCAATAAGTATGTGGACTATTATTTCTATTTCTCTCTCCTTTTTAAAATAACTACTTTATTGAGATATAATTCAAATACCATACAATGTACACAGTTAAAATGGGCATTTTAATGTTTGATAATACATTCAAACATATGTATAGCCATCACCATTGTCAAATTTAGAGTATTTTCATCAACTCAGATACCTGTATTTTTTTTATTACTTTCTTAACATTACATTGTTTTTTATCTTTCTTCTCTATATTTCAGAATAATATGGGGCTATAAAATTTAGGTTACATATATTGCCTTGGTACCACCCAAGTCAGAGCTACATGTGCCCATCACTCAGACAGTGCGTACCTTACCCATTAGTGTGAATATGCCCATCTCCTCCTCCCCCTCCTACCTGCCTGACACGCAATGAATATTACTTCAATAAGTGCACATAAGTGTTAATCAATTAGTGCCAATTTGATGGTGAGTATAGGTGGTGCTTGTTTTTCCATTCTTGTGACACTTCACTTCAGAGTATGGGCTCCAGCTCCATTCAGGATAATACAAGAGGTATTAGTTCACCTTTGTTTTGGGGGGCTGAGTAGAACTCCATGATACACACATACCACATTTTATTAATCCACTCATATATTAAGGGGCATGTGGGTTGTTTGCACATATTTCCAATTGTCAATTGTGCTGCTGTAAACATTTGAATGCAGATGCCATTCTTATATAATGTCTTTGTTTCTTAGGGTAGATGCCCAGTAGTGGGATTCCTGGATAAAATACTAGTTCTACTTTTTAGTTCTTTGAGGTATCTCTATATTAGTTTCTTTTTTTTTCTTTTTTCTTTTTTGGAGACAGAGTCTTGCTCTGTTGCATGGGATAGAGTGCCATGGCATTAGACTAGCTCAGAGCAACCTCAAACACCTGGGCTCAAGCAATCCTTCTGCCTCAGCCTCCCAAGTGGCTGGGACTACAGGCATGTGCCACAATGCCTGGCTAATTTTTTCTATATATTTTTAGTTGTCCAGCTTTCTTGATATTTTTAGTAGAGACGGGGTCTTGCTCTTGCTCAGGATGGTCTTCAACTCCTGACCTTGAGCGATCCTCCCACGTCGGCCTCTCAGAGTGCTGGATTACAGGCATGACCCACCATGCCCAGCCTACATTACTTTTTATAGAGGTTGTACTAGTTTGCAGTCCCCCCAGCACTGTATGAGTGTTCCTATCTCTACAACCATACCAACATTTGTTGTTTTCAGACTTTCTTTCTTTCTTTCTTTCTTTCTTTCTTTCTTTCTTTCTTTCTTTCTTTCTTTCTTTCTTTTTTTTTTTTGAGACAGAGTGTCACTCTCCTGCCTGGGCTAGAGTGCTGTGGCATCAGCCTAGCTGACAGCAACCTGAAACTCCTGGGCTCAAGCGATCCTCCTG
The DNA here is from genome assembly GCA_008750895.1 of Mirza zaza. NCBI lineage: Eukaryota > Metazoa > Chordata > Mammalia > Primates > Cheirogaleidae > Mirza > Mirza zaza. Next base: position 143,449 of record VSMD01075870.1, read on the forward strand.
CCTTAGCCTCCCAGGTAGCTGAGACTACAGGCACATGTCATCATATCTGGCTAATTTTTTCTAGTTTTAGTTGTTTGGCTAATTTCTTTCTATCTATGGTAGAGATGGGGTATAGCTTTTGCTCAGGATGATCTTGAACTCCTGAGCTCAAGGACTCAATCATGCCACCTCAGCCTCCCAGTGTGCTACGATTAAAAGTGTGAGCCACCATGCCCAGCCTGTTTTTGGAGTTTTTGATAAAAGCCATTCTCACTTGAGTTAAGTGATACCTGATTGTGGATTTTATTTACATTTCCCTGATGATTAGAGATATTGAGCGTGTTTTTCTATGTTCCTTGCCCATTAGTCTACCTTCTTTTGAAAGTTTCTATTCATAACTTTTGGCCACTTTTTAATGGGATTTTTTGATTGTTTCTTGCTGATTTTCCTTAGTACTATAGAGATTCTAGTTTTCAACACTTTATCAGATGTATAGCATGCAGTTATTTCCTCTCATTCTGTAGGTTATCTATTCACTCTACTGATAGCTTCTGTGGCTGTGCAGAAATTTTTAATTTCATCAGGTCCTATTGATTGGTTTTTGTTGATGCTCTGATCACTTTGGGGTTTTCCTCATAAATTCTTTCCCTAGGCCAATATGTATAAAAGTTTTCCTAATGTTTTCTTCTAGAATTAATATTGTTTCATGCCTTAGGTTTAAGTCTGTTATCTGTCATGAGTTGATTTTTGTGAATGGTGAGAGGTGTGAATCCTGATTCAGTCTTCTACATGTGGCTATTCAATTTTTCCAGCACTGTTCATTGAATAGGCATTATTTTCCCCAATGTAAGTTTTTGTCTTCTTTGTCAAAGATTAGATGGCTATAATGAGGACAGTTTTATGTTTCAGTGTTCAGTCCTGTTCCAATAGATCTTTGTCTCTGTTCTTGTGCCAGTAACATACTGTTTTGATTACTATAGCCTAGTAAATTGAGGCCTCCAAATTTGTTCTTTTTGCTTAAGGTTGCCTTAATGATATGGGGTCTTCTCTGGTTTCATACAAAGCATAGAATTATTTTTTCTAGATCTCTGAAAAATGATGTTAGTAGCTTAATAGGTATTGAATCAAAACTATAGATCACTTGGGGTAGTATAGACATTTTAACAATGTTGATTCTGCCAATCCATGTGCAAGGTATGGTTTCCATCTCTTTATGTCCTCTGCTCTTTCCTTCCTCAGAGTTTTGTAGCTCAGGTCTGTCACCTCCCTAGTTAAATATATTCCTGAGTATTTTAATTTCTTTGTTAGTATTGTGAAAGGTTCTTGATTTGGTCCTCAGTTTGAGCTTTTTAGTGTATATGAATAATACTGATATGCTGACATTTATTTTCTAATCTGAGACTTTGTTGAACTTCTTTATCAATTCCAGTAGTCTCTTGGCAGAATCTGTGGCGATTTATAGATATAAGATTATGTCATCAGCAAAGATCAGTAGTTTGACCTCTTCTGCTCCCATTTAGATGCCCTTTATTTCCTTCTCTTGTCTGGCTAAGACTTCCAGCACTATGTCGAATAGAAGTGGTGACAGAGCACAACCTTGTCTGGTTCCAGTTCTGAGCAGGAATGCCTTCAATTTTTCCCCATTCAGTATGATGTTGGCTGCAGTTTGTCATATATGCCTTTTAACATTTTGAGGTAAGTCCTGCCTATGCATGTTTTGTTAATTTTTCTTATAATAAAAGGGTGGTGAATTTTGTAGAATGATTTTTCTGCGTCTATTGAGAAGATCATATGGTTTTTACTTTTACTTATGTTTATGTGGTGAATTAAATGTATAGATTTGCATATATTGAACCATACCTGCATCTCTGATTTGAAGCCCATTTGGTCATGATGGATTATTTTTGGTTGAGCAGCTTATTCAATTTGATAGGATTTTATTGAGGATTTTACATCTCTATTTATAAGGGATATTGGTTTGTAGTTTTCTTTTTTTTTCTTTTATTTGAGACAGAGTCTCGCTTTGTTGCCCAGGCTAGAGTGAGTGCCATGGCGTCAGCCTAGCTCACAGCAACCTCAAACTCCTGAGCTCGAGCAATCCTGCTGCCTCAGCCTCCCGAGTAGCTGGGACTACAGGCATGCGCCACCATGCCCGGCTAATTTTTTTTTTATATATATATTAGTTGGCCAATTAATTTCTTTCTATTTTTATAGTAGAGATGGGGTCTCGCTCAGGCTGGTTTTGAACTCCTGACCTTGAGCAATCCGCCCACCTCGGCCTCCCAGAGTGCTAGGATTACAGGCGTGAGCCACTGCGCCCGGCCCAGTTTTCTTTTTTTGTTGAGTCCCTTTCTGGTTTTTGGTATTACAGTGATATGGGCTTTGTAAAACATGTTAGGGAGGATTCCTTCTCTCTCAATATTGTGGAATAATTTCTGTAGGAGAGGCTCCAGTTCTTTTTTGTAAGTCTAGTAGAATTTGGATGTGAAATCATCTGATCCAGGACAATTTTTTTAGGAAGGATTTTATTGCTGCTTCAATTTTTGTACTTGATATTGGTCTGTTCAGGAGTTCTATTTCCTCCTGATTAAGCCTAGGGATGCTGTGTCTTTCTAAGAATGTGTCCATTTCCTCAACATTTTCAAGCCTATGTGCATAGAGATTTTTATAGTACTCAGGGATGATATCTTGTATTTCTGTGGTATCAGTTGTAATTTCTCCTTTTTCATTTTTAATTGAGTTTATTAGAGTCCTTTCTTTTCTGGTTCTGCTTAATTTAGCAAGAGGCATGTCAATTTTATTTATCTTCTCAAAGAACCAACTTCTTCTTTCATTAATCTTTCACATAGTTATTTTGTTATTGACTTTATTTAGTTCTGTTCTGATCTTGGTCATTTCTTTTCTTCTGCTTGGTATGAGATTGGTTTCTTCTTCTTTATCCAGTTCGTTGAATGAATTCATTAGATTTTTGTTTCATGATCTTTCTGTATTTTGGATGTAGGCATTTAAGGCTGTCAATTTTTCTCTCAGGGCTCCTTTAGCCATATCCCACAGGTTTTAATAACTTGTGTTCCCTTTATCATTAAGTTCAAAGAATATTTTGATTTCCATATTAATTGCCTCCTTAACCCAATAATGGTTCACCTGTAAGTTGTTTAGTTTCCATGACTTTGTGTAGAGATGAGTGTCTCTTTTCAAATTGATTTCTAATTTTATTCCACTGTGGTCTTAGAAGATATACCATATAATTTCTAGTTTTTAAATCTGTTGAAAAATGTGTTCTGGCCTAGGATGTGGTCAATCTTAGAGAATGTCCCATGAGCTAATAAGAAGAATGTATGTTCAGTGGTTTCTAGGTAGAAAGTTCTGTAAATTTCCTTGAAGCCCATTTAATCTGGAATTCTGTTTCAGTCCATTGTTGCTTTGTTTACTTCCTGTTTTGATGATCGGCTCTGTTGTCAGTGGGGTGTTGAAGTCCACTGCTATTATAGTATTGTTGTATATCATTTTGTTTACATCAAGTAGGATTTGCTTCAGGAACCTGTGGACAACTGTGTTGGGTGTGTAAATATTTAAAATTCTTATGTCTTCTTGTGAATTGTAGAGACTTGTAATTTTAGCTATCACCAAGCCCTCAACCCCATCGCTGTACACAACCACTAATCTATTTTTTGTGTCTCTAGATGTGCCTACTCTGGATACTTCCTACAAATGATTTCAATGATATTTCTCTATTTTTTATTCTAGTTTTCATTTCTTTCCTCTTTATATAATTTTGTTCATGTGAGTAGTCAATTCCATTCTTTCATTTCTGAGACTATTAAGATAAGTTGTCTCTCATTTTTTCTTGGTCAATCTAGCTAAAGGTTTGCTAATTTTGATGATATAATTCAAAGTACCATCTTTTGGTTTTATTAATTTTTCTGTATTACTTTAAGTGTCTGTGTCATTAGTGTATACTTCAGCTATAATTTTTCATACTGCTTGAATTATGTTTATTTTGTTCTTGTTTCTTCACTACTTTATGGAGTAAATTTAGATTATTGGTTTTAGGTCTTTTTTCATAAATTTAGACATATAAAGCTATAAATTATCCTCTGACCACTGATTTTCTTATATCCCATAATTTTGGGCATATCATATCATCATTTTGATTCATCACAAAACAATTTCTAATTGTCCTTTGGATTCTACTTTGACCCATTGGTTATTTAGAAGTGCATTATTTAATTTTCACATACTTCTGACTTTCCCAGATTTCTTTTAGTTATTGATTTCTAGTATCATCCCACAGTAGATGAAGGACATAAGATATATTATTTCTATCACCACTACTATTTTATGGAGAACACAATTAATTAAAGCAGCAGACCATAGTCTTGTATAAGGACCAAGAGATCAGGGAATTTACTCTTGTTAACTTATTCCTGTGACCCAAAATGCTGAAGAGGTCATTGATCTCCCAGCTATAGTGTTGCCTGTAATTGCGGATGTTCCATTGCTCAGCCATTGGCCTAGAAGATGAGCAAAGGTCATGAGGAAATGGTTCCTGCTCAAGAACTCAGAAGTCTATTACTTTTCACACTTGTAATAGAGAAAATTATAATTGCTCCAGGTAAATTTTGTGTTTTCATGATGGTTTTCTTTTTTATCCCATATAGCACTCTTTCCATTCCTTACTCCAATTTTTGAAGCATTAAATATCACTATGTTTCCAAAAGATTCTACAAACTTTCTAAAAAACTCTGTAAAAAGGATGAAAGAAAGTCGCCTCCAAGATAAACAAAAGGTAAAATCTGGTGGTGGTTACATGAAGATATTGACTTTTTGGTAATTTGGGAAATCATATTCTTTTCATTTCACAAAAAAACTGCAAAGGAGCTCTGAAAATGTCAGAAAATTAATCTATGTGACCATTAGTTCAGAATGAAGTCCTTAGAACAAAAAGAATTTAAGTCCTAAGCAAGTAGGTGTGATGGGAAAAGGATCAGGTCACCCTTTGGCCAGGAAACAGTGCCCAAAACCCAGAGAAGCAAAGGATAAGGGAGGGTAAAGACCTAAAAGCAGTTGCATGTGGTGGCTGGAATTCTCACAGGGAAACATCCTCTCCTCCAGGGTCTTAGATGGATATTTTTGTACACCGGTGACTCGGGTAACACCTGGCAGACTCTGGACTTCAGAGGCCCATATTCTCAGAAAGGAGGTTGAGGATTACACTCTTAATGTACTTCTGACCTCACGACTCACTTTCTGTCACTGAAATTTCTCTTTCTGCTTCCAGCACCGAGTAGATTTCCTTCAGCTGATGATCGATTCACAGAATTCAAAAGAAACTGAGTCCCATAAAGGTAAGCAAGGAGGACTTCTGGGAATTCCTGATGAGGAAGCCCAGAGGGAGGGGCTTGTTCTGAAATGTGCAGGAAGCTTTTCAGGAAGAGGAGAATGTCTGCCACACTGCAGAATGACAAACATTCAAATATTAGAAATGGTAGCTTGATGCACCTTCTAAAAGCACACAAGAATAGCCATGTTGAAGGAAGAAGAGCAACAATGAAGAATCCTCTCATGCCTCGAACTCAGCCATGGGTCTATAAATCACCTACACCAGAACAAATGCAGGTTCTCAGCCTCCACAAGATCCACTGAGTCAGAATATCTGTCAACAAATTCGCTTCTGACATCAAATCAGGAGGCACAGTGGCCCAGCAAGGGTGATTTTAACTAGCAATACTTGGTGAAAGTGTGTTTGGAAGCTGAATCTACTGTAAAGATTTGGTTTTCCCTTCATAATGAATAAGTAACCTATGGGAAAAAAGACTATGTAAATGTCCTGTTCCTCCTGACCTTTCACCAACTAGTTTCACCATCCATGGATCCTTCTGACTCAAATTATAACAACAGTGATGGTGGCAAAATAAGGATCATGGTCAGTTTCATGCTTCAAAAGTTTAACAACCATCTCACAAAGGTCCTGAATATTTAATAATTGTTATCCAGACTCAGGATGGACTTGCTCCAGCACACTACTGTACATGTGTCTAGGTGTACATCTATTCTATCATCTGTCTATCCATTATCTACCTATCATCAATCTATCTATGCCAATACAACTTTCTCTCATGAAGGAAAAAGTCTATCATTTCCCTGTTCTGCACAGTGACCACTGGACACATGTGGCTACTGGACATTGAACATGTGCCTGTAGCCATTCAAAAAGAATTTTAACATGTGTTTAATTTTAATTAATTATAATTTAACTTTAAGCAGGTATATGTGTTGAGTGGTTATCTCATTAAAAAGCAGAGCTCTAAATGTTGAGATTATAACAAGTTCAATTAAGTTTCATGGGGTTGATGCTAACTGCATTAAAATTTGATACTTGAATTTACCCCCTGAAGCATCACAGAAGTATCTCTGAAAAATCACAACTGTGCAGACACTTCTCACACTCATTTGTATTGTTTGTAGTAATGAATTACATGAGTGAGGTGGGCACCATATGTATTTCAGTAGTTTGGGTATATAAAGGGCCTAATTCAGTCCCAGTTAAACAGTCCAAACGATGACTATGCTCTGCTTCTCTCCAGAGAAACAATCAAGGAGGAGGCCAACCTGTAAGCATAAAGGCTTCTGCTATTTTAGTGCCATTCATCAGACCATGGTCAGCGACCACCCTTTGAGCTTTTTGTCTATTTCTGTAGTTTCTGTACATCCCAACATAGTCCATTTTGAAATACTGTACCCAAGATCTTCTTGTACCCGATGCCTCTTAAAGGTAAAATACATGCTTCTCAGCCACACGTGACATCTGGAGAAAGATCAGGTACGAATTCTGTAGGTCTAGGTGGGGCTTTAGATTCTGTCTTTCTAATAACCTGCCAGATCCTGTTGATGCAGCTGGTCCATGGACCACACTTAGAGTAGCAAGAGTTTATCTGTAGCCCAGTGTTTCTCCCTTAAGTTCCCTCACCGATGTGTGTAGAGAAAAGATCTCTCAATTTTCCCTGAAGCCTCAGCATTGTAACTTCTCAAAATTTTTTAGCTCTATTGTAACTAAAATAGTTTAAATTTTTCCTGGCAGAGAAGGCTACTCTATATTTCACTTACAGCTGAAGTCCTTTTATGATCATCCAAGGGACACAGACATAACACTGAGGATGTTAGACAGAAATGGTCTCTGGAAATAGCCCAAATGTCTTGCTGGCGAGGACGGCATAATGAGGAGTGGATGGGCCACAACCATATACACCTTGAGATAAACTGGGTTAATACAATGTAGCCTTGCTCTGGCTCTATAACACAGATATCAGAATGAAAACCACTCCCAGTGTGACTCTGAGTTACTTTTCCACTTTTTTCACTAGAGATATGAGGCCTCGCTTGCATTTTTCCTACTGTAAACTGTGATCTTCTACATTGTGCTGCTTTACCCTAACATATCCTTTCTCTCCTTTCAGTTCTGTCTGATCTGGAGCTCGTAGCCCAGTCAATTATCTTCATTTTTGCTAGCTATGAGACCACTAGCAGTATTCTTTCCTTCATTATTTATGAACTGGCCACTCACCCTGACATCCAGCAGAAACTGCAGGAGGAGATTGATGGGACTTTGCCGAACAAGGTGAGTGGATGGTACATGGAGAGGGAGGGAGGAGGTGCAGCCTTAGCAAGAATGCCTCCTCACCACTACCTAGGAGGAGTTTTCACAAACGTGTAAGCCATGATTTTTTTTAAGGGCACTACATAAGAAGGCTCTAAAAAGGAAAAGAAAGGGAGAAATATAGGTAATGGACGCTGCTAACAAATACAAGACATTTGTAAAACAGTGCTGGTCCTCGTACATCTATGATCAGTTACCACAATAATACAAAAAAAGAAAAAAACCCAGAAAACATTAGTGGCAACTAAGAATAAGCATTTCTTGCTCACATGTCTGGATAGATAGCTTAGCAGGCTTTTGTCTGGCTCTTATCTGATCGTGCCTGGCCTCAGGTGCACTGGGCAGGTGGACCCAGCTCTGCCAACACCTGTCTCATGCTGCAGTAATGGAGCAAGTGGCGAAGAAGCCAAGTAGGAATCAGGGTATCTGGCTCTGGTGGAATCTCTTAACATCCTCACTACTGCCTCCAAATACAAGACGAAGTGTTAGTGACATATCACCCACACTCTTTTCAGATCTCTGCCCAGCTGGGATCCTATGTGATGTGAAGAGACCTGGCTTCTGGGGCTGGCAGGACTGGTCAGGCAGTGAGGTGAACACAAAGGGATCTTTCCTAGAGCTGATAGCCAAGCCCTTAAGCAGCAAGTAGTAGACAGAGCAAAGAGGATGGGGCTGAATGTGGGATTTCTATCCCCTTTGAAAGTTTTATTAGAATTAAAATTCTGTACCTTGGTAGCTTCCAATCTTAACCTTCTTTTGCCTTGTTTGGGTAAGAGATAGACTAGTTTATCCTCAAGTTATTTATACAGCTTTTTACAGTGTTTCCACTCACATTTCATATATGTAAGCAAAAGAGATACAAAGCAGGATTTCCAACTAAAAAGCCTTAAGTGGAATAGGGGGATTTGCCTTTTACATACTCTTTTCCTTTCCTGAATACACATGTGGCCTCGTTTTAGCAAAGTGACATCGACTTTGACATATTGTAGTGAAATGTAATGTTCACCCTCCTTTCTTTGCATTTGCTCATGATAGAAGAAAAGCACTATGTGGTGATGCTCAGGATTTCAGTGCCTGCATAGGGGATGTCGCCACAGGTCTCCCATATCTGTAACATCTCCACATGTCTCATGGGACAGAGAGCAGATCAAGTACTTGGTAGTTATAAAAATGCCTTATGGAGGGGAAGGTCCTTTGCCAATATTCTTCTTTTGATCCCCTAACACTTCAATAATACTCACTATACTGCGCTGGCAGTATAGTTAATTCCATGTCTAAATTTAGTAAAATATGGGCTTCTTTGTTCACAGACACTTGCCACCTATGATGCCCTGGTACAGATGGAGTATCTCGACATGGTGGTGAATGAAACTCTCAGATTATTCCCTGTTGGTGCAAGACTTGAGAGGGTCTGTAAGAAAGACATTGAAATCAAGGGAGTGTTCATTCCCAAAGGGGTAGTCGTGATGATACCAACTTATGCCCTTCAGCGAGACTCAAAGTACTGGCCAGAGCCTGAGGAGTTCCGCCCTGAAAGGTACAAGGCCCCTGGGAAAGGGAGCACCCCCTCAACCAGGCTGGCTCAAGCACATTCTGACATCTCTTAGTGTATATAATAATCATGTGTTATACAGTGATTATCTTGTAAGTCCTTTTATTTGTACAAACATGTATTAAAAACGTACTAATTGTGAAAGTTTATAAACAATAGATTAGTAAAAGGAAAACTATAGCCACACACAGTCAAACACCATAAGATAAGCTTCATTAATTACGTGTTGTATTCCCTGATGGACATTGTTCTATGCATATATAACTTTCTAAAAACTAGAGTGTTATCATGTTTATTTAGGTTTTTTTTATACATATGGTAATTTGCTTTGTTTAGCCATTCCACAATGTATACATATTTCGAAACATTTTTTATTTAGGTTTGGACTTCTTGTTACTTTTTCTAAGAGTAAACTATAATGTATCCACTATCCTTTTTGGTAGGATTTGTCATAATTCATTTCACTCTTATTTTATGTTAGTACAGGCTTTTTACTCCTTTCAGCTTTTCTGTGCTATTTCCTATATCTCTGTGAATTAACCAGCAACTTTAACAACTGTTTCCACATTCCTTTTTGTTCAACATTGGCTGCTGTTTCCACAAGGTAATTGTAAAGGTGCAGGCTGAGGGCCTAAGAAGTCCTCATCTCTGTTGGTGTAAGCCACTCCATTGAGGACAGAGGACAGCACAGGTCTTCCTGGTCCTATCTGTGGCTGCAGTCCTGTGCCAGGTCCTTTGCGCCCTCAGTGGTCAGTGACTCTTCCAAAGCACAGTCATAGGTCTCTAGACATCTGAGACATTCCAGCAGGCTGCTCTGAGAATACAGCCCCAAGAATGCACTTTGGAACTCTGGAAATAGTTGATGCCTTTACATCATTCTATTGGTAAGCAAAGTTAAGAATACAATTTTTAGGGCACTGGCTGGTGAGTCAGGAGGCCCGGGAGCTAGACGTTTATTGACCCATCATTGCTACAAGCAAGATGATGGCAGGCAGTTTGTCTTGTTGACCGTGGTGTCCGTTGGGCTAGCATGGAGTCCGCACATATGTGTTGGAAGAGTAATTGGAATTGACCAAGTCCTCTGTTTTCTGGAGCTACAGAATTCTGTGTTTCTTTGAACCTGAGCAATTCAACCTCCTGTAGCTGCACAAACACAAAATCAGAGACCCCCACTATACTCCCCGTGGATTCATTCTGTCACCAGACAGAGAGTAACTGCTTGCTTAGTGTGAGGAACTGGGCCAGGATGCAAGATCTCCAAAAATGAAAAAAAAATCTGTTATGGAGGACGTTTCACATATATGCATGTATGTTCTATAGAAACAAGTGTATAGAGTACTTTCAATGCATCTGCATGTACGTATCACCTGACATAAGAATGATCAACGTGTGTCAGCTGCCCCATCCACACGGCACCACAACCATCTCGCAAACTCCTGCTATTCTAAAGCAATCGCCTTTAAGTCTTTCAGAATGCTCTCCCAAATATAAGGACATCTTTTGAAACACAACACCACAATGTCATTATCACTTTGCCCACAACAACATCTTTTCTTCATATAATCATATAAAGGGGAATCAATTTGAACAAAATACAGGTCTAACCTTCAAAGAATTTATAGCCTAGTGGAGCAGATAGACAAGGAAAGCTGTGATTATATTACAGGAGAATAGCATCAAATGCCCATGTAAATTACCTGACTTAAATTATTCTATTTTGGGGTAAAGAGAGAGAGGGGGAAATAGAGTTAAGAAAGGGGAAGATAAGAAGGAAGAGGAGGTGTTGAAAGAGGAGGAGGAAGAGTAGAAGGAGCAGGAGGGGTAAGAGGAGAAGGAGGAGGAGGACTATGAAGACAACGACAAAGAAGAAGAAGAAGACAGGGAAGAGGAGGAGGGAGCAGGAGATTCACATACAAAAGAAAACAGAGGAGAGGTGAAGAGAAGGAAAAAGAAGAAGCCCAATTTACATAGTGCTAGATAGTTTCTCTTGCTCTTTCCTTAATGCACATATGACCAACATAAGTATGATCTGAGGCAGGAAACTACTTTCCATTAATGATTCTCATTACTTATGTGCCTTTTAGAGTGTGAGCACATCACAACCAGGAATATAATTTTAGTATTTAAAGGTAAGTGCTTGAAAGAGCACTCATCTTATCTCAACAAAATGGACAGCTCCTGTAGGATAAGGAGAATGGAAAGGATCTATAGCTTACAATTTTCATAGCAAAATAACCATAGAAGGATTCTCATGACTAACCCATTGGTGTATTTTGTATAATACTGCTTATGGAAACAGGAGCTCTACGTCAGAATCCTAACATATAGCCCCTGTGGTATTTCTCTCATTAACTTCTTTATCTACTATTGTGGAGCCAGGTTCAGCAAGAAGAACAAGGACAACATAGATCCTTACATATACCTGCCATTTGGATATGGGCCCCGAAACTGCATTGGCATGAGGTTTGCTCTCATAAACATGAAACTTGCTATTGTCAAAATACTCCAGAACTTCTCCTTCAAACTTTGCAAAGAAACACCGGTCAGTAAACTTTCTGTATACATAATGTTCTATTGGGAGTTTTCTTTACTGAGGAGTCTATATTTAAAAAAAATATGCTTGTACATATTTTTATTAATTTATTTTATGGGGAAAATAATGTACTTGGAGTCATCAATGATCTTTAAGGTTGCTTTAGTTCTGCAGTTCAAAACATGCCTTTATAAAGACCAAACTGTAAATATCATCTAAAGTCAGTGCAGATTAGTATGACATAAGTATGACTAGTCTCTATAACATAGCCAGTTAGCAGTTGCAAGAAAAATACAATTTTAAAAAAGAAAAAAAAAAAGAATTATATCAGTCCCTTTGACCTTCAGCAAGAGTTAAATTCAGTTTCAAATCAACTGGAAAGATAAGGAAGTGTTTTGCACAATCACACAATACAGTGATTATCTCACCATGACTATGAGGGGCGCTTTCCTCCACCCGAACTTATAGAAGCTCCCTCGAGACAGTGCTTCTCAACCACTGGCACTACACTGGAATCACCAGAGACCTTTAAAAAGTCAATCTGCCTTGCGTCATCTCAGAAACTCTAAAATAACTGATCCAGAATGTGGCTTCAAAAGCTCCCCCATTGGTTCTTATTTGAAGCCAAGTTGGAAAATCACTGATTTAAGGCACTTCTGCCAGATATGAAGGGCCCCACAGACTAGGGCCATCCTGAATGTTTGAATTGACCCTTTAGGTTCCCACCTTAATACCAAGCTGGCTCCTTTTCAACCAATTAACAACTACATAAATATTCTTCCCACTCTCCTACTCTTTCTGTTCTCATCTTTCAATATTAATTCAAACTCCAAGTCCCTCCAAAGATCTTCTCTACCTAGTCCAGGGTTCACTCTCTGATGTGTTTTTGGTTACTGCAGGATGTTATCCCCACCTAATTTAATACCTTGTTGTTAATTATCCTGTTTTGTTCTCTATATTTTGTCTGTTTCTAAGAATACCTTTGCCAATCCCTTAATTGCATTACCTTATTTTATTTCTTTCATAAAATCAGGATGGTGTCTTGATGAAAACACTATCTATTGTGAATATTCAGCAAATGTTTAAGGGGTGATTTGCAGTTTATTTGGATCTCATGGATACAAACTTCAAGCTTTTCAATTTTAAAATTGAACAAATGACATTTGTGTCTCTGTATATCCATCTGTCTTTCTGCAAGGAAAATATGTGTATTCCATTTGGAATTAAAAATAATAAGGTGTTGCAGTTATAGAAATACTTGGGTGCTTCATCTGAAGACCTTCCAGAACAACTGTCATTAATTCCTATGAACCAAGGCACTGTAAGTCTTACTTCTAGACTCATGCATTCCATATGCAACTGGTCCCCTAATGTAGACTTTTAGCATGGGACATGAGAATGGAAATAGTTCTGCCTTATTTGTGGCTTTAGGGCAGCTGTGTAGCTGTCCAATAAGTGTGTGCAGATAGGCAGCTCAAGTTGTAGAGAAACCTGGCTGCTGGCATGGTAGGGATGGCAAGATACTCCCAGGATAGGTCCCAGTCATCTACAGGCTGACATTTTTCAACCATCATGACAATTTTTTTGCCCTGCAGTCAACTAAGATCAGAAGGTTACTCTGTTGGTGGCTCCCCCATCATGGAAGGAGTGATTCAAGAGAACTGTGCCCAAAGTATTAATCAAAGCATTTTAGAACATGAGAAATTGCTCATTTGCATTACATTTGAAAAAACTGGAGAGTAGATATTAGAAAACAAAAGCATAAACTTTCTAAAGGCAACTTCCCATGATTGTACTGAATGGGTTCACTTGAGAGGGATTACTGGATTGATTAGAATTCAAAGACTGCCCATGTGATTAAAGTGTATAATCAGTGTATAATCTCCTACTCACAAGAACATTGAAAAATTCAATGTACACAAAATGAACCTTATATGCCTATTCAAAAATAGTTTCCTGTAATGCCTAAGAATTTGGAATAAATTTTTAAGACTTATTCATTTTACATAAAATTTAATTAAAAAAACTCAAGCCTACATGAGTTTGTCTCAGACCTGGCACAAAATAAGCACTCAATAAATACTGTATTACACGATAAAGGCAAGAATGCTTTCACTATCCAATCTTCACACAGCTTGTAGAATAAGTATACAAAATCTAAGATATATGATGCTAAAAGTAGTTTTTATAAATTTGCAAAGCATTATTGTCCTCAATGTGTCTTTTCTATTTTGCTTCTGTCTTTTTTTTCATTTGCTTCATTTATTGCTTCTCAATATGTTTGTTTAACTCTTGCAGGTCCCCGTGAAATTAAACCCAAGGGGGTTTCTTCAACCAGAAAAACCTATTGTTCTAAAGGTTGAGTCAAGAGATGGAACCATGAGTGGAGCCTGACTTTCCCTAAGGACTTCTGCTTTGTTCTTCCAGAAACATCTAAGAACACCAGAGATCCCAATTAACATTGCAAATACAACTTACAAATGAAGAAGTGCTTAACCTAGGGCACTTGATGAATGACTAGGAATTCTATACATTCATTGTGCTCTCTCAGTGTCTTTGGAAGAGTGTATATTGTGTGATATAAAGGAGGTGACTAAGCCAAAGCCACATATGTGAAGTCCACTTCTCTGGTCTTCATAGGACAGTCTCCATCCAGTTAGCACCACTGACTCCCTCTCAGCTCTGATAAGAAAATAAATATTTCTTAACAATTTTATCAAGAATTGTTGATGAGGATTTTTGCATCTATGATCATGAGCAATATTGGTCTGTAATTTTCTTTTTTTGTTGTGTCCTTTCCCTGCTTTGGTATCAAGGTGATATTGGCTTTGTAGAATGGGTTAGGGAGCATACCATCTTTCTCAATGTTGTGGAGCAATTTCTGTAGTATAGGTATGAGTTCTTCTTTGTATGTTTGGTAAAACTTAGAAATATAGCCGTCTGCTCCAGTACTTTTCCTTTTTGGAAAGTTTTAATTGCTGCTCCAATTTCTGTGCTTGACATTGGTCTATTCAGGAATTCTGTTTCCTCCTGGGTGAATTTAGGGAGGTTGTATGTTTCCAGGAATTTGTCCATTTCCTCCACATTATTTAGTTTGGGGGCATATACGTTTTATAGCAATCAAAGATAATGTTTTGTATTTCTGTGGTGTCTATCGTGATCTCTCCTTTTTCATTTCTAATTGACTTTATTAGAGTCCTTTCCCTTCGAATTCTTGTCAACCTAGCAAGAGAGTTGTCAATTTTGTTTATCTTTTCATAAAAACAGCTTTTGGTTTCATCGATCTTCTGTATAGTTGTTTTGTTCTCAATTTCATTAAGTTCCAATTTGATCTTAGTTATTTCTTTTCTTCTACCAGGTTTAGAATTGATATGCTCTTCCTTTTCCAATTCCTGGAGACTGTTTATTATTTTTTGATATTTGGGCTTTCTTTTTTTGGGATGTAAGCATTTAATGCTATTAGTTTTCCTCTCAGGAATGCTTTTTATATATCTCACAGGTTTTGATAACTTGTGCCTCCGTTATCATTTATTTCAAAGAAACTCCTGGTTTCCCTCTGTATTTCCTCCTTGGCCCAACAGTCATTCCACAATAGATTGATTAATTTCTATGACTTTGAGAAGTGGTGAGTATTTCTGTTGGAATTGAACTCTAATTTTATACCACTATGATCAGAGAAGATACACAGTATAATTTCTATTTTTTGAATCCAACAGCATATCAAAAAAATAATTCACCATGACTGGGTGGGCTTTATACCAGAGATGCAAGGCTGGTTCAACATACACTAATCTATAAATCTAATTCACCACATAAATAAAAGAAAGAACAAAGACCACATGATTTTCTCGATAGATGCAGAAAAAGCATTTGGTGAACTCCAGCACACCTTTATGATAAAAACTCTTAACAAAATGAGCATAGATTGTACATACCTAGAAATTATCAAGGCCAATTATGATAAACCCACTGCCAATATCATACTGAATGGGAAAAAATTCAAACCATTCCGACTTAGAACCAGAACCAAACAAGGTTGCCCACTATTTCCACTTCTATTCAACATAGTGCTGGAAGTCCTCCCTAGAGCAATTAGAGAAGAGATTGGAATTAAGGACATCCAAATGGGGGCAAAGGAGATCAAACTCTCACTCTTTATTGATGATATGATATCTATAAAACCCCAAGGATTCAACCAAGACTCCTGGAATTGATAAATGAATTCAGTAAAGTCTCAGGATACAGTGCTCCTGTCCACAAACAGTGCCCAGCTCTCTGGCGGCAGAAGCCTCTGGGTTCGTGTGTGCAGAAAGTCTCTCCATCAGCTAGGGAGCCCACCAACATTCAGAGGTGCAAGGGAGGGAGAAGGAAACCACTCCACCTACCCTTCTTGCAGGACTCCAAACTTCTCAGGGGTTGCTCTTTGCCGATATCTTGCTTCTTCTTGTTCTGCACTGAAACTTCTTCTTGTGGAGTCTTTTGAAGGTTCTGACACCCTTCCATCAGACCCACATTTGATGACTCTCTGTCTGTGTGTTCGTTTTTTCTCCTTCATTTACAACTTCTTCCTACTGAGATGCTCTGGCAGCTGGTGTCTCTGGTTGGCCATCTGGCTAGAAGTCCACTCTTTATATTATTGATGTCACAAATTACAACCTTATATGTTACGTACACTTAACATAGATTTATCATTATTTTAGTGCTTTGTCTTTTATATCCTATAAAAAAATAAAGACTGAAGCCAAAATTGCAAAAGACTAAAAGCCAAAATTGCAATAAGACAGGATATTTGGGTTTCTGCATGTATTTTTTTTTACCTAAGAATTCTATATTTTTATATTAGTTCCACTCACTGCCTAGCAAAAAACAAAAGAGAAAAATCCACCACTTCTACCCCTTAGAGTATCATAACAATAACAGAAAGGTACACAGCGCCTACAGCCTGTATAAATATATTTGAAAAATTCTATCTTTTGCTGTTGCTAAACTAACTTCACCAGCTGTAAAATTTATTGATTAAAGCTCCCCCACCCAATAATTTAATGGTTATGAATCTATGTTTCAGGCAGCATCTACCAGTCTTTTCCTTGACAAATATAATTCCTGGGCATGCAAGTATCTGCCTTTCGGGTTTTACTTTGATGTACATATTCTGAGGCAGTTGGGCTGCCAAAGAAATCTTGATTTTTAATGGCAGCCCCAAGAATAGACCCTAATAGTGTGTTGCTAGGCTAAGCTGAATTCATATTCTCAACCTGCCTAAAGTAGTCTGATCATAAACTGAACTTCCTAAGGTTCATATACTCAGCTGACTGCAATTTTTAATATTTAACAGTATTATTTTAAAAAAAGAGTATTATACAAGCAAGGGTATGCTGTAGAGAAATATCAGATATGTGCCATCAATGATTGTTTTATTTGAATTGCAACATAGTCTAGCTGCTGATCACAGCTACTGTGCCTGCATTTTATCTCTCTTCAAGGTCTGCAACCTGGGAAATTTTCCACTTAGCTCCTGGACGCTGAAAATATGTGGTTCCAAGAGTCAGATAAGTAAGCTGAGAGTGAAAGGGTCTTGCCTATGGTCAAGTGAGTGAATGACAGATCTTCAGTGGATCCCTGGAGTCTAAACTCCTATGATGATTTCATTCCAACAATACTGTTCCAGTTCTCTTTTCCTTTTTTCCTAACCTGATCTCTGGTCTGATCTGGCTATTCCCATCTTTCATTCTTAGCCTGCCTTCCACAACATCCCCTTCCTTAAGTCACACTATGGCTCAGAGACCCTCTGTGACTCTTAACTGCATTCCTTCAATGAAGGCTTAACCTTCATTTACAAAGCTGTTCTGGGAGAAGCTAATCAGGCCTGGGCCTTGTCCATTTGGCATCACTTTCTTCTGACATCCATTGTCCACCTCTGATGGTGACCCCTGATTTAAAAGAGCTGATGCAGAAGGTCAAGTTATACCCTCGGCTGACCTTGTAGAGCTCAATCTAGCTGCCACCTGCTCCTTCCAGCTCTGTCAGTCACCCCTCCGGACATGTCCCCCTGCTTGAACCCAGCAATCCTGCATGTTCTCTCCCTGCAGGGACTTGGCCCCCAGGAGTGTTCTGGACTCTATAGAGTGACCTGCAAGCTATTAAGAGTGTCTTATAGGTGGCTTATTGAACAGGTGATCAATGCAGCATCACAGCTAGCAGGTCAGGAGGGAAAGGCTGTGCCTAGAAAGACCCTAACTGTCATCCAGTTCGAGAGGTTCATACTCCTAAGCTCCTTCGCCAGGCATGGTGCTTGCTGGTGGAGAAATAAAACACTCTTACCTCTGTCAATATTTCCAATGCCTTATGCATAAGTTCATTCTCCTGAGAAAATTGAGGATATATACTCTAGGCAAATAAAGTCAAGGAAGAAGAAAATTAACATTCAGTTATGCATCTATTGCAGCACATGCTTGTGGTGCCCTACACACATCCCTGAGAGGGTTTCCAGGCTCAGCCCTCCCTATGCCTCAGTGACTGAGGACACTCTCTGCCCATTGGCATGCGCTTGGCTCAATGAGGGACAGACAGAGAGACCCATATAGTTAATGCCCAAAGAAGCAATCCTTCACAAAGAGTCAAAATTGGTGGGAAAGCAGCCCAACTTCCCTGCCCCTCAACCTAATCCAAAGCATATTCCACATAGTCAATGACAACAAGATCCCCTGTGGGAGGGCTCTAGCTGCCTGCAGCAGTGACCTGCTCATTAACACACACATTTTTACCTTCCTTATGTCACAACCCCATCCCCTCAAAATGTTTCCTGGAATTCGCTCCCAAATATCAATATAGAGATATCGAAATCTTTTTTTTTCTTCTTTTTTTTTTATTTCAGCATATTATGGGGGTACAGATTTTAAGGTTTCAATAAATGCCCTTTCCTCCCCCCAGCCCCCACAAGTCTGAGTTTCCAGCATGACCATCCCCCAGATGGTGCACATCTCACTCATTATGTATGTATATACCCGCCCCCCCGGCCCTCTCCCGCGTGCCCAATACCCAATTACTGTAGTTCCTATGTGTCCACTTAGGTGCTGCTCAGTTAATACCAGTTTGCTGGTGAATATATGTGGTGCTTGTTTTTCCATTCTTGGGATACTTAGTAGTATGGGTTCCAGCTCTAACCAGGAAAATATAAGATGTGCTAGAGATATCGAAATCTTAATCGCAGGGTTTGCCTTTAGGGAAACTCAAAGTAAGCGCTCCATTATGTACCAGGGATTTTACATTCACTATGTCAGTTACTTTTCACACAGGCCAGAAAGGAGGCAGCAAATCCATTGCCAGATGAGAATGCTGAGGTTGAAGGAGGTTAAACAGATCCATTAGAACACACAGCAAATAAGGTTAGAGTCAGGATTTGAGATCATGCTTGTGTGGCTCTTAAACCTGTCTGGGTGGCCGCGCCGGCCAGGGCGGGGGGCGCGCGCCGCTGCGGCACTGCCGGTCCCCGCCGCGGCTGGCTGCGGCAAGGCCTGCGCGCGCCTCCGGGGCGGACCCGGCGCCGGGCGCCGGAGCGCTGTAGGCAGCGGCGAGTAAGCGGAGGCGCGGGGCGGTTCGGGCGCGCAGCCCCGGCAGGGCGAGCGCGGCGGCGGGCCTGGCCCGAGTCCCGCCTCTGTGATCAAGTGGTGTCTCCTCGGGACTCCCGCGGCTGCCCAGACCCCTGCATGGAACTTGGAGCCAGGAGAACGTCGGCAGATGGGCGACCGGCGCCTGCTTTCGTGCTGAGGATGAAGAATCTAAGACACAGAGATTGAGTGCCCAAAATCATAGAGTTTCAGTTAATAGCAAACAGAAGAGTATCCTGGACTTTGGAGACTTCATCCTGGAGATTTGGAGATTCCACCATATGTTGACTGGTCTTTTCTTAAGAGTCATGAGCTTTGCTTGGCCTATTGTGTGCTTTGGATTGTTCCTTGCTAAAGGATTTCATTCTGATCAAGCAGGCAGTTCAGGATACAGAATCCAAGGATGAATGTTCACCGCAGCGGTGAGGGCGACAGGTTATTGCGACAGGAGGCCAGCTACCTAGTGGATGATACTTCAGCTGCAGCCCAAGAGAAAGAAACAAATGGCTTGGCTTCATCTGGTCTTCATAGTCTTACTTATCCACTAGGTCCCAGGAATGAAGACCTTTCACTTGACTATGCCTCTCCGCCGGCAAATCTTCAGCTCTCTCACATAATGCCACTTCCTGATGGCATCAAAGGCTCTTGCTTCCAAAATGGGAATAAACAGAACCATGAACCCTTTATTGCTCCAGAAAGATTTGGAAACAGCAGTGTAGGCTTTGGCACTAACTCCCATTTCCAAGCGCCAGAGAAAGTGACGCTTCTTGTAGATGGCACACGTTTTGTTGTGAATCCACAAATTTTCACTGCTCATCCAGATACCATGTTGGGAAGGATGTTTAGGCCAGGAAGAGAATACAACTTCACTCGGCCCAATGAGCAGGGAGAATACGAAATTGCTGAAAGAATCAGTGCGACTGTATTTCGCACCGTGCTGGATTATTACAAAACTGGTATCATTAATTGTCCTGATGGCATCTCTATCCCAGACCTTAGAGATACATGCGATTATCTCTGCATTAATTTTGACTTCAACACTATCCGATGTCAGGAACTGAGTGCTTTACTGCATGAACTGTCTAGGGATGGTGCTCATAAGCAGTTTGACCACTACCTCGAAGAGCTGATCTTGCCCATCATGGTGGGCTGTGCCAAGAAAGGGGAGCGAGAGTGCCACATTGTTGTGCTGACAGATGAGGATTCTGTGGACTGGGATGAAGACCATCCTCCGCCCATGGGAGAGGAATATTCCCAAATTCTTTATAGCTCCAAGCTCTACAGATTCTTCAAATATACTGAGAATCGGGATGTTGCAAAAACAGTGTTAAAGGAACGAGGCCTGAAAAACATTCGCATTGGAATTGAAGGTTTCCCTACCTGTAAAGAAAAAATTAAGAAAAGACCTGGTGGCCGGTCTGAAGTCTTCTATAATTACGTACAACACCCCTTTATACAGATGTCATGGGGAAAGGAAGAAGGAAAGAGTCCCCATGTAGATTTCCAGTGTGTTCGAAGCAAATCCCTCACCAATCTGGTAGCTGCTGGTGAGGACGTCTTGGAGGACCAGGAGATATTAATGCATCACCCACCCCAAGTGGATGAACTTGACCGGCTAAATGCCCCACTTTCTCAGATAGCTTCTAATGACTTTCAGGATTAGGGCCAGCTGTGGGCCCACCCCTCACTAGAGCTCTTCTCAGTCTGAGATACCCACAGCCAGCCCTCCCCAGCCTCCCCATGATCTGTCTCGTCCAAAGTAGGAGATATGCTTCTCCCCTATCCTTTTCCTTTCTCCCATAATTAACATGTGTCCTTTTCAGTAAGTCCATGCCTCTGGCAGGGGATGAAGAAGTACTCACTGGTAATTAAGTTACCAGCTTTGCAGCAGCCCTGGTAACTTGAAATTTTTGGATCTGCTGTTCACTGAGTCTTTGCATAACTGCAAAAGCAGGAAAGGAAGTCAGGACTCCTGTTCCCCCCCCCCCTTAGTGTTTAGCAAAGCAGTCCTTGTCATTTATACTCTCTTCTTGAGTTTTGTTTGCTTTGTTTTGTTTTATACCAGGCAAATTGCTTAGTAGCAAAGGGACCAAACTTAAAAGGAGACAATCTGTATCTTCTAAAAGCAGACACTAATGGGATGCTCATTAGAGGTTACTGAAGATGCTATGCTTGGTGGCCTGTGCACTCAGATTGCATATGGGGAGAACTAGACTCTCATTCAAAATGTCCAGAAGGAAATTCTTAAGAGCTTAATTCAGTTTTGTTTCTCATTAATGCAGTGAACAATCCAAAACACACAGATTCCTTGGCAGGAAGGATAATGGAATAACAATGTTTGTGAAACCTTTTTAGCTTTCAGGTTTCTGAACCTAAACAAATTGATAATTCATTTGGAATGAAACTCACAACTCAAGTAGAAGAACCTCTTCAAATCAGGCCAATTGGATTATTGTGGCTTGGAATCTGGTATGAAAACATAGGTTTTGACACCCTTGGGCAGTGTATTGCTGTGGGTGTAGCTGGGAGTCCTTAAATATGGATTAAAGGCTTTTAAGATGAGGGTAGAAATTTCTCACAAATGCTCAGTTTCTCAATAGAAAGACTTAAAAGAGTTCTAGGGAGGGGGTATTTTGGATGAAGCTGGGTGGAAAACATCACCTGTACAGGCTCTGTCTTGGTGTAGGATTTTTCTATGTATGTAATTTTCATACCATGGATTTGTTTTTTGAATATCAGTATATTTCAGTTTTTGAAATAGCCTAATAGCTGCTCACATACTGGGTAAAAAAATGATACTAATGTCATCCCTAAAGAGTGATTTGAAGGGAAATTAGGCCTAGGCCTAGTCGTTTCGTTTGATCTGTCAGCTCTGTTAACAGTGTATGGTAAATGACAACCCAGATCACTGACTCCATGCGCACCTTCCTCTTCCTCTCTCTCTATTAATAGCAGAGCTAAATTAGAGTCCAGAGCCAGATAAAAGTATTTTGGGATTATCTCTCACTTTGTAGAAGTTGACCTTCCAATCATTCACCTGGGGTATTTACTCATCACAAATTGTGAAGAGGTACATAGTCTCCATTAAGTTCTTTGAAAATATGAACAATATGAAAGAGTGGTTTTCTTAAATTCCATTCCCATAAGATAATACAGGTTGAGCATCCCTATCCAAAATGCTTGAGACCAGAAGTGTTTCGGATTTTTTCAGATTTTGGAATATTTACAGAATACTTGCTGGTTGAACATCGCACATCTAAAAATCTGAAATGTTCCAAGGAGTATTTCTTTTGAACATCGTGTTGGCACTCAAAAAAGTTTCGGATTTTGGAGCATTTCTGATTTTGGATTTTTAGATTTGGGATGCTCAACCTGTATAAGGCAAGCTACTTGATTCCATTTTTATGAACGCCTTAGTTAAAATCCTCCAAAGATAAAAGTTAGATAGGTGTTGAAAACTCCTCTTTAGAAACATCTAAGATCAAGCTCAACTAAATGAAATGGAGAATAAGAGAACTATATGGATGATCAACAAAACCAGAAGATGGTTTTTCGAAAAGATCAACAAAATTGACAGCCCTCTGACTAGGTTGACAAGAACTCAAAGGGAAAAGACTCTAATAACCTCAATAAGAAATGAAAAAGGAAAGATCACAACAGACTCCACAGAAATACAAAACATTATGTTTGACTACTATAGAAATCTATATGCCCAAAAACTACAGAATGAAGACGAAATGGACAGATTCCTGGAATCACCCAACCTTCCTAAGTTCACCCAGGAGAAAAATGAGTTCCTGAACAGACCAATCACAAGCTCAGAAATTGAAGCAGTAATTAAAAACCTCCCCAAACGGAAAAGTCCTGGGCCAGATGGCTACACCCCAGAGTTCTACCAAACATTCAAGGATGAACTCATACTACAGAAATTATTCCACACCATTGAGAAGGATGGTATCCTTCCTAACTCATTCTACGAAGCCAATATCACCTTGATACCAAAGCCAGGAAATGATGCAACAAAAAAAGAAAATTATAGACCAATATCCCTCGTGAATATAGATGCAAAAATCCTAAACAAAATTTTAGCAAATATAATTCAGCAGCACATCAAAAAAATAATTCACCATGACCAAGTGGGGTTTATTCCTGGCATGCAAGGCTGGTTCAACATACGCAAGTCTATAAATGCAATCCACTTTATAAATAAAGCCAAGAACAAAGACCATATGATTCTGTCAATAGATGCAGAAAAAGCATTTGATAAAGTCCAACATACCTTTATGATAAAAACCTTTAACAAAATAGGCATAGACGGCCCATACCTTAAATTTATCAAATCCATCTATGACAAACCAACAGCTAACATCATTCTAAATGGGGAAAAATTGAAATCATTCCCACTTCGAACCAGAACTAGACAAGGATGCCCACTTTCTCCCCTCCTATTCAACATAGTACTCAAAGTCTTAGCTATAGCAATCAGGCATGAGAGGGGTATTAAGGGCATCCAGGTTGGGTCAGAAGAGATCAAACTCTCACTCTTTGCCGATGATATGATATTATATCTAGAAAACCCCATGGACTCATCCAAGAGACTCCTAGATCTGATAAATGAATTCGATAAAGTTTCAGGGTATAAAATCAACATACACAAATCAGAAGCATTCATAATGATGCCAAAAACCATTAAGCAGAAACTCGAATCAAAAACGCAATACCCTTTACTATAGCTCCAAAGAAAATTAAATATCTAGGAGTATATCTAACGAGAGATACGAAAGATTTATATAAGGAGAACTATGAAACACTAAAAAAAGAAATTTCAGATGATTTAAACAGATGGAAAAATCTACCATGCTCATGGCTAGGAAGAATCAATATTGTTAAAATGTCAATATTACCTAAGGTGATCTACAGAATCAATGCAATTCCCATCAAAATACCACCAGCATTCTTTACAGATCTAGAAAAAATAATCCTTCGCTTTGTATGGACCCAGAGAAAACCACGCATAGCCAAAGCAATCTTAAGTAAGAAGAACAAACTGGGAGGGATCAGTCTTCCTGACTTTAAGCTGTACTATAAAGCAATAATAGTAAAATCTGCCTGGTACTGGCACAAGAACAGAAACATTGATATCTGGAATAGATCTGAGATTCCAGAGATCAAACCATCTGTATACAGTAACCTAATCTTTGATAAAGCAGACAAAAATATACTATGGGGAAAAGATTCTCTCTTCAATAAATGGTGCTGGGAAAACTGGTTAGCAATATGCAGATGAGCAAATCAGGACCTCAACCTCTCACCCCTCACAAAAATTCACTCAAGATGGATAACAGACCTAAACCGAAGACATGAAACTTTAAGAATTCTAGAAGAAGATGTTGGGAAAACCCCATCAGATATTGGTCTAGGCAAAGAATTTATGAGGAAGACCCCAAGGCAATCACCTCCACAGCTAAAATAAACAAATGGGACCTGATCAAATTAAAGTTTCTGCACTGCCAAGGAACTGATCATTAGAGCAAATAGACAACCCACAGAATGGGAGAAAATATTTGCTCTCTACACTTCCAATAAAGGTCTGATAACAAGAATATATCTAGAACTTAAAAGAATAAACAAGAAAAAATCAAACAGCCCCATCTAGAAATGGGCAATGGAAATGAACAGAAACTTCTCCAAAGAAGACAGAATAATGGCATGCAAACATATAAAAAATGTTCAACATCTCTAATCATTAGAGAAATGCAAATCAAAACCACAATGAGATACCACCTAACCCCAGTGAGAACAGCCTGTATCAAGAAATCCCAAAACAACAAATGCTAGCAAGGATGCAGAGAGACAGGAACACTCTTACACGGCTGGTGGGACTGCAAATTAGTGCAACCTTTGTGGAAAAGAATTTGGAGATAACTCAAACAACTAGAAATAGAAATACCATTTGACCCAGCAGTAGCATTGTTGGGCATCTATCCAAAAGAACATAAGTCACTCTATTATAAAGACATCTGCACCCGAATGTTTATAGCAACACAATTCACTATTGGAAACTACCCAAGTGCCCGTCAATTCATAAATGGATAACTAAAATGTGGTATATACTCACAATGGAATATTACTCAATCCTAAGAAACGATAGTGAACTAGCACCGTTTATGCTATCGTGAATTAAGCTTAAATTTAAGCCTGTAATACAAAGCAAGACGACACAAGACCTGGAAAATGGGCTACACATCTACTCACCATCAAATTGGTACTGACAGCCTAAAACTATGGTGTTCAAATAATTGTAGTGTTCAACAGGGATCTGGGGGCGGAGGGGAGACCCACATCTTAAGGATGTGATGAGCATTGTAGGGGGGAAAGGATTACCTCTATCCCTTTTTAGGGAGAGCCAAAGAAACACACCGTAACCAAAATGTCTAAAAAAAAAATTTGTTAATGGGAGGTAAACAGGTGGAAGGGGGGAGAAGGGGAAGTGTACGCACTTTCATGGTGGGTGCAGGGTGCACCACTTGAAGACTGGACATGCCTGAAGCTCTGGCAGAGTGGGGTGAGGAGGGGGGGCAGGGGCAAGATATGTAACCCTAACAATATTTGTACCCACAGAATTTGGGAAAAAAATAAATAAATAAAAATTAAAAAAATAAAACACCTCTTTCCAGGCTTGAAGAACAAGAGTATGCTTATATTCTCTGTGCATGTGACCAGCATCACAGCGGAAATCAAAGCTCTGTTGCTTACTTGGAAAAATTAGTAGTAAGGGGTTAAATTGAGCCATCCTTTACCTAGAATTCTTCTGATAACCATTGGCATCCATTTACAAGGCTGACTGGCCCAGGGTCAAGAATTAGGGTTATTTGTACCCAGAAGAAAGTTTTATTTCTGTGAAACTAATTGGCTTATATTTGAGGTCAGGTTTGGTCTTGACCTTACCGGCACTACATTCATTCCCCTAGCAGCTGGCCAGCCCAGATAATTGTTAAATGGTGCTTCCTTTATGTTTCTCAGTGGACTTCCATGCCATTACAAAGGAAATTTGAATTATCTAATGTTTGTGTATTCTATTATACAGATTATGTATTGTTAACATTTAAATATAAACATGCCACAGCTAACACTTTAAAACTAATTAGTCCTTGCTTAGGTAAAAAGCCAGATATGAAAGTATGGCATATACTTGACTCTTTGTTCTATGTAATCGATCAATTTCCTCAGGCTTTCAAGAACTAGGTCTTTTCCCCAAAATTGGGTTAACATGCATTTGGCCCCCACCTATGTGGTGTAAGCTGGAAATCCGTGAAGGTAATTCTGCTATTGTTACTGGGTGGTAGTGACTAAAGGAGAAGCTGGGACCACAGGTTCCTTCTGGCGGAGAGGGAAGTTTCTTCTGCACCGCTCTCACTCCACTGCCCCAAGGTGGAGCTCAGCATCACTGTGATTTGGTGGCTCCGCCCAGCCAATCCCGCTCCACTCCAGGGCCAGGACATTCCATGATGGCAGGGCCTCTCAGTCCTCACAGGAACAAGAGCGGGGCTTTGGTCCTCCCCCTCAGAGTCAGTTACTGGCCAGATGGACAGGAGGCCTTTCTCTCTAATAAAAAAAGGTAGAACTCAGAAAAAAAAAACAAAAAAAAACCTGTCTGATTTCTATTTCAGGTTGCTTCAGATAAAACCCAGGTTTGGGGCTCTCAGCACACCTACACTTTGTGTCAAGTCATTCTCCTCATTCATGTGTGACCTTGGGCAGACCCCTTGCTTGTTTTCTGTGTAAATCTCATCTTAGGATTTTTGCACAAGCTGTTCACTTAACCTAGAATGTTCTTCCTCCAGTTTCTGTGTGTGTCAAGTGTCCCCAAAGTTACCCTCAGTTTCAAGGCTACTCTACAAGGATGTAAAGAGCTCAGGAAAGCTGCTATACTCATGGTTATGGCTTATTAAAGCAAAAGGATACGCATTAAAATCAGCAAAGGTAAAAGGCACATAGGATATAAGCTTCCTGTTTTCCCTCTCATATTGTAGTTTTATGACAGCACTTAATTCTCCAGGGAATAACATGAGACAACACATACATGTGTTGCCAACCAGAAAAGCTCATCGGAAACTTGACAATCAGGTTCTTATTGGGGGTCAGTCAGGTAGGCACGGGGCACACCTGTGACTGACCTTAGTTATTCAGTTTCCTGCTCCTACAGATGTTATACTTATACATTGTGATCCAAGACATCACCCTAAATCACATTGTTACCAAACAAACTATCTGGCCTGGCCATACCTGAAAAATCTACAAAGATAGTTTTATCAGGCAGGATGTTACAAGGGCTCAAAGGTTGTCTTCCTGGAGGTGATCACAGGCAAGTTCTTTCTCAGGAATGTGCAGAGTTTGTACAGGCCAGGACTGCTGTGTTAATCCTTTGCTGCACATTCTCCTAGCTCCTTCTTGTCATTCAAGATTCAGTGCAAACATCACCTCCTCAGAAAAGCCTTTGCTGACCAACTAACCTAAACTACCCTCCATCACTTTCAGTCACTTTCCCTTGGCTTACTTTCATCATTGTTCTTCTGACCTCTGTATATGTTCTGGTTTGTTTATTATCTACCTCCACCCTCCAGAATGTAATCTTTTCGAGAGTAGAGATGGTTAACTGTATTTTATCTGAAATGCCAAAACAGATAATGCAAAGAAAAAGCAAGTCTTTAAAAAAAAATATGTTCATGAGCACTTTCTTTATTTCACGATATTATTGGGTACAAATGTTTATATATATATTGCCTTTGCCCCACCTGAGTCAGACCATAAGCACTTTTTGATGAAGCAATCTGGACCATGAACAGATTTCAAACTTTTTAAGCTAATTTATATTTTAACTAGATATTGAGTTCTTATAACCAAAGACTATTTTTCTTATGATTACTCTGCCTGAAAGTTCTCAAGACAGGGTTGAGTAAGAGCAGGTAGTTGAGAGAAGCTTGTTGAGTGCATGGCATCTTCCTTTCTCTAATGCTCCATCCTTCTCATGCCCTCCAGGGAATTTCCCTTCCCCTGCCTCCTTTCTTTTTCTATTCTTTGGCTTCTGTGACTTGTGAATCATACCATTTTCCTAAACTGCTATTGCTCTTATTTTTTGTTTTTTTTTTAAATTAATCTCTTTTCCACAAACTGCCTCTTCCTGAAATGACAAGCAAGTCCCTCCCATAACATCTATGGCTCTCTAGTGACTTAACTCTACCAGGAAGTTCATATAACACTTTATAGCAAATATCCATCTGGAGTGGCTACATGTCAAGTGCTCAATAGCTACTGGCCACTGTTTGAACAGTGCAGGGCTAGATTGACCTGGGCAAGGAAAAGAAGTCTGAATGAGAGACTAGAATAGATTCAGGAAAGGACAGCCCACAATCAAGGAGTCAAGAGGCCATGGACTTCATTTCAACAGGGTTTTTGGCAACAATTGAAAGTGAATAGAGGACACAGACTTGTGTGCGTGTTTTGGTACACAAAAAATTGCAAGTATTTCTCGAAAGAACACCTTTATAAAGATAGTCATGGGGAGGGGAGAATGGAGTCCAATGACCTGGGTCTGAATCACACTCCAAATAGATCAGCTCTAGGACATGGGGCAGTTCCTTCACCCCTCTGGGATTTAGTTTCCTCTTCTGTAAAATAAAGATACGTATAATATCTACCTCATAGAATCATTTGGGGATTCAATAAATGAAATACAGAAGACATTCTGAATGGTGCCTACTCTGTAGGACATGCTGGCCAAGACATGTTTTGTTCTTGCTGAATTATTCCTGCATTTCCAGGGAGGGTTACTGGAGTGGCTTTCCACATAGGAAGGTTAGATCAGCTCTGTGCCTAAATCCTCCAAACTTTCCCTCTTCTATTAGGCTGCCATCCTATAAGTGAGATAGGTAAGGAATAAGCAGAAAATTAATCCCTTTCTTGCAGAGACATGACACCTGGGGGAAGCTGAACTAACAGCCCACTTGTTCAGACAGAAGAGAGGAAATGCCCTTGCAGGGGAACAGGCCATGCTGGGGATCAGCTACTCTCAGAGGCAATAGAGCCTGTGAAAGGAGACTGGAGCCACCTGGAGTATCATGCGTATGTCCCAGAGCATTCCAAATGTTTGATTAATTCCACCAATAACTGTTGAACCCCTGTGTGCCAGGCACTGACTCTGTGTTAAGGATATGGAGGTAACCTAGACAGTTTAAGGTTTTTGCCTTCGAGGGTCTCACTTCATAATAAAGAGAGAAACCTCCGAAAAGAAGGCAGAGGAATCCAGCAATCACATATTGTTTAAGGGCCAAGAAGGAAATGAATGTGGTGCAGAGATCTAAAGTAATGAGGCAATCTGGTTAGCCAGGAGTGTCATGGAAGTCCTCTCTGAGGAGTTGGTATTTTAAGCAGAGACATGAAGAATTAGTGCTTTTCTCATGAACAGCCAGATGAGCCTCTCAGTCGGCAGCAAGAGCAAGTGCAAAGGCCCTGTGGCAAGAAGGGGCTTGGCTTTGTTTGCTGAATGACAGGAGGCCCAGGGGGCTGAAAGGTGGTGAGTGAGGCGAGGTAGTGAAAGGAGAAGAGGCTTGCTGGGGCAGGACCCCAGGGCCAATTCAGGAGTCCGACATTTATTAAGTACCTTGGGAGCCCACTGGAGACTCTTTAGATTGTCTGGGAGGGGGCAAGAGTGGAAGTGGGAGGTGGGGCACCTGCCATCCTGGGCATTGGGGAAAGGATGATAATGCTCGGGCCAGGGTGATGGCCACGGACATGGTGAGGGTCTGACCAGGGCAGGCGTAGTGGGGAGAGGATAATATTTCAAAGGCTGAAATATTACTGAGGAGAGGGTAATATTTCAAAGGCATTTAAACTCCTTAAGATATTGCTTTCCAAAATTTTATAGTGACTATTTTCAAATACAGAAAATGTGAACAGGGCAATGGAAAGAATTGTTAATAGCCATAGAACCTCCACCTACTATTTTGCTTTCTTTGCTTTGTCACCCATCTCTCCACCCCCCTATCCATCACCAGTCCATATGATGCATTTCGGTACAAGTGACAGCATGAGGACTCTTCACCACCAAACACTGCATGTCCTGCGTGCCACGTGTTCTGATCTGCACAAACCCTGGTGTGTAAACAAAGGTAACCTACAGAATTTGCCTTTATTTAAAATTTTGACAATTAGTTCATCATGGATTTCTTGCATTAATATGGATATTTTTACAATATTTCATTTGAATATAATTAATTGATCTTGACCACTGAGATTTTTATGACTTTGTCCTCAAGTGGAATAACTCACTTGCTCAGCTGAAATCTCGACCAGTTTTATAAATACACTATGTGTGTGTATTTATACAGAATACACTTATACAGAATTTCTTCTGTATTTATGCAGAAGGAATGAGCTTTCCCTACTCCTTTCTATGACTCCTTTGGGATTGGTCTTTTTCCTGCCTACAGGGTGCTCAGTTAGGAAAAATGTGTGGAGATGATTTCTTCCCCAGATGAGGGGCAGGAGAGTGGAAGGATTTTAAATTGGTGGGGGCTTCCAGACCTTGAAGGGATGGAAAAAGGAGGAGCAGGTGGTCTCACTCCAAACCTGCACCCACACAGCTGGGCAGACACAGCCAGCCCCAATTAGATCCAGAAAATTAAGTCCCAGAACACTTATGACATCTGTGGCTCTTCACACAGCAGTCAGTATGAGAGCTCTTTAAACATGCGTGATGAGAAGGAAAGAGTTCAACAGTCCACCCTCAGCAAAGTCCCTGTCTGTTAATCATTTTTTCAGTAAAACTTGAAATCACGTCTCCCCTTCTAGATAAAAGAAAACATACCGTGTACTTTGGGGTTACTCTGTAACTCTTGTCCTCTCTCAGCTATAAGTTGAACTTTATTCATATTGAGACAACATGTATGGTAGGACAGCCCAGGGGCAGGTACCAGGCTTGGCCGTGTGCCCCGTTCCCTCCAGCCAGGGCCAAAACCAGCCACACTCACAGATCTAGATCTGAAGCCCACTGCAGGCCACAGGACAGGGTCTGGGCTGGGCTGGGCCCTTTGGGAGGGAACACATGATCATTAACACTCACTTTATACATTAGGCAACTGAGGCAGAGGGACATTCAATAGCTCACACAGGGCCTGCACATCAGTCATGTTCTCAGGATCCCAACCTGCCAGCTGTCCACAGAGCAGACAGAAGAGCTGTCCCTGGAGTCCAGAGAAAGTCCACAGACCACCTAGTTCAGGTCCACACCGCACCCTTTTTCTGCCTCCCTCTGTCTCTGACCTATTCTCATAGATTTTTACCAAGTCAAACTGACAGAAAATTTTTGCACTTGTCACCCACTATAATACAGTGGGTGTCAAGTGCAAAAGAAGGAAAATATTAAGGAAAAAGAAGGAAAATATTAAGTTTTGAAAAACATGTGCAGAAATTGGAATCTTCACATATTGCTTGTGAGGATATAATATGGTGCAGCCACCATGGAAAACAGTTTAGGGGGTTCTGAAAATATTAAACATTAAATTCACATATTACCCAGCAATTCCACTCCTAACTATATACCTAAAAGAATTGAGAAAACAGTTACTTAAACAAATACATGCGCTCACATGTTCATAACAGCACAAGTCACAATATGCAAGAGGTGTAAGCAGCAGCCAAAATGCCCACAAACAAATGGATGGGTAAACACGTTGTGGTATATCCATACAATGAAATATTATTATTATTTGGCTATCAAAGGGATGAAGTACTGACACATGCTACAAAATGGATGAACCCTGAAAACATTATGCTTAGTGAAAGAAGCCAAACACCAAAGTTCATTATATGTATTATATGAAATATCCAGATTGGTAAACCCACTGAGACAAAACACACAGTTCTGGTTGCCAGGGGTTGGGCATAGGGGAGAGTGGGAAGAAACTTCTCAATGGGTACAGGATTTAATTTTGGAGCAATGGAATGTTTTGGAACTACATACAGGCAATGAGTGCATGACATTGTGAATGTACTAAACCACATTGATTTGTCCTCTTTAACATAGTTAATTTACGTTATATAAATTTTACTGATATGCATGTTTTAGAATCTCAAATATTTGCATGAAACATGAGACATGTCACCATGTCACCATTTTTTTTTATTGCTTATGCACACATTTATTTGCTACTAGGAAGTAAAAATACAGCACAAAATTTCCTTTCATTCCAATTTTTGAAAACCAGAAAAATCAATTAATCTCTAGCCAAAACTACCCAATGTTTCTTTCAGATTCTTCTCCCACAAGTCACGGCTGCAAATTCTTGATGTTGAGTTTTATCGCACTGACTTTAGGTTACTAAAACACATGGGAATACTTCAGACCTATTGGAGATTCTTTGGGTGAAATCAAAAAGTAAAGCTAAAGTATACTGAAGTTATTCAAATACATTCAAACTACACAGATCCCTTATAAATTACTAGTATCAAGGTAATAGAGAAAAGATAGAAGAAAAAGATATCAGAACTCATCATAGATTATTATTCATTAATTAGATTATTATAGATTATATAATTCTCAAGATTATTGCTACAGTCTATCCTAACAAAGTAGCTTTCTCAACTTGCTTCATAAAATTACCAGCAAAAAAAGAAAAGCATAAGAATAAGGTTCATGGTAAAATGGGCAGGATGTCATCACAACCCTATTCTAGCATTTTCCGAAGGATCCCATTTGCTTAGCATGCAGAAATTGCACCTACATCTGAATGGTTTACTCGGCGGCTTACTTCTTGATTTATCCTGAGTTTCCTCAAGTTCAGTGTCGTCGTCGTCGTCGTCTTCTCCTCCTCTTTTACGCGAAGCAAGTTTGTTGATTATAATATATCGCAGTCTTGCCAGCTTGTTTCTCTGCTCAGATAAAAGCGTCCTCACTCCTCTTCTCCTGTAAGGCATAAAAACGCCACCTTTCATAGCCTGGGTGACTGTTTGTCTTCTAGCCAGTGGTTGGGGTTGGGGTAAATCCTCTGGAAGGGAACGTATTTTGGTGCCAGCGCTGATAGACAATTTACTAAGGTTCCTTGCTAAAGTTTCAGAGAAGTTATGAGACTGAATTGTCTCGAGAATTTTCTTCAGTGAGCATGTAAGACTCTGGGGTCATGCCAAACCAGGTCGCTTTATCAAGGGCCCTCCTCAGCCTCAAGCCTACTGCTGACCACAGGATTACAAGGTCCATAGCATGGACCATGTAATGGTCCTGTAACTGGATTACTTCCTAACAAAGAGTAATTAAAAAGAGTAATTAATACCGGCTCAATTCAGACACTGTACTTTGCAACCAAGAAATGACATATTGAACAATACTAGTGATGGTTAAGCTGGGCCATTCTCAAGCCTGAAATGCTTCTCTCCTTCCCTTCTGTCCAAGCACCCCTCTGTCCATGACTCTGCAAGCCAAGTGTCACTCACTTGGAAAGCGCCACCGCACCCCAGGAGGTTCTGGATCCCTTTATCTCTGCCCTCCCTAATTCCCTGGATCTTTCCAGTCATCTCCTTGCAGTAGAGAACCCCATCTACGGTCTCAGGTTATGACTCCCTCTGTGACATCTTGTTCACACTTTGCTATAAGGTTCTTACCCTTGCGATGCATCATAGCACTGGGCACAGGGAAGAACCAATGCAGACTTCAGGGAGGGCCCCATGGTTCTGGGGATAACCATGGGACAAATCAGATTAGGGCATCTGGAGCTGAAGGACAGAGGTGGGCTGAACTTGGCTGGGCTAGGCCCCTTGAGAAAGTCACAGGGCTTGGCAAGCACCATAATGACAAGTCTGCTTGAAATTGCATTGAAAATTCTGGGTGCTTGTTTATTTCCTGATGAGGGGGTTCATTACATTCATTTGATCATCAAAAGACTCCATATCGCCACTATGGGTCAAAAACTCCAACTTTTGGACAGAGTTGATCTCAGCTGAATGAACCCACTGGCATTCTCCTTTCCCCCTGAAATCAGGTCAGTTGAAGCAGCCCTACAAGGAGGAAATCTCTAGTTTTTTCAGTGATTATTAAACCCTGCCCTCTGTTCACTAGGGATGAATCACAAACTAGATTCGTGACAAAAATAATAATGACATTTTTGTAATTTATAGCAAAAATTAAGTTAATTGATGGAATTTTATTCATTTAATAAAGTTACTATTCTTGAAAAGGTTATATTCACACATGGTCGACATTAAAAAGGTATAGAATGCCAGGCACAGTCGCTAACCTTTGTAATCCCAGCACTTTGGGAGGCCGAGGCAGAAAGGTTGCTTGAGGCCAGGCATTTGAGACCAGCCTGAACAACGTAGCAAGAGCTTATCTTTACAAAAAATACAAAAACTAGCCAGCTATGTAGTGCCCACCTGTAATCATAGCTAGTGGGGAGGCTGAGGCAAGACAATCGCTTTAGCCTAGGAGTTTGAGGTTGCAGTGAGCTATGCTGATGCCACTGCACTCCAACTCAGGAAACACAGTGAGATGCTGACTCAAAAAATGGTATAAAGGATAATGATTTAAATCTATTAAGGGTAAATTTTTAATTATTTTGATACATTTACCAGATTAAGAAAATGTCCTGTTATTAGTAATTTAAGATTTTTTATATCAACAATGGGAGATGAATATTATCAAATGTTTCCCCTAAAAGCACTGAGAGGCTCATATTACCTTATCCCTTTGATCTTCTGATGAGTTATTGATATTTATACTTTTTGTCTGTTAACTACCCTATAGTCCCAGGGTAATATTCCACTTCATCATGGCATATCATCCTTTGATAATGGCTGTACTTGGATTATTACTATTTTGTTTACGATCCGAAGAACAACCTGGGCAGATACAAGGAGACACAGACATGTCACGTTTGGGGGTCTTAGGGAGTAGCCAATCATACAATTTGCTTAAAACTTTATGCACATGTGAAGAACTAGTCTGAGTCAAGACTGAAGTAGCCAGCTGAGGTCAGATGAAGAGAGTCTTATGCTGCTGCCCAGAGGTGTTTACATTCTATTCCATGGGTGACAGGAGCAGTTGGAGGAATTTCCGCAAAGCAGGAATGTTATAATATCCATGTTCTCTGTGGCTTTGGTGGCTGAGGAGTGCATTTCCTGCAAAAGTTCTGCCCAAATTCAGGCAAAACAAGTTAGGAGGTTACTGCAACAATGAGAATGAGATGGTGCAGGCTTTGTTGTCCTTTTGTAACAGATCCATCTCCATTCTCATCTTTTCCTGCATTAATTTCCTGTTTTATGAATTTCCTTACACATGATCATCAAAGGTTTGAGTGATATTTTCCAATTACTTTTTTGCTGATTGGTTCATGACCTTTTACTTTCTCCTTTCTGAGAAGCCCAAATGATTTTGAATGTAACATGTCAGAACTATTTCCAATATCTCACCTTCTGATGAAACCATGAGTTTAGAAAATGCACAATTATGTAATGTGCAGGAGGATGTGCATCTCATTTTTGTAGTCACAACCACTTCTGTATCATTTCTAATTACATTGGCAATGTGCCGGAGGCCGTGGAGGAAATATTTGCATTAGGTGAGGCTGACATAACCTGCCACGTTGTTTCAGGAGGCCCCTTGAAATCCTAGCAAGCCTGCCACTGGCACAATCTGGAATCATAAGATCTGCCTCCCTGCCCTTGCTTGGTGGTTTAATCATGTGAGCGAGTCTCATCCCCATGTGTCTGCTTCCATGTCTATACATTGGGAATTAAAATCATCCCAGCACAACTTATCTCACAGAGTTGTCATGAGGATCCATGAAGAGAGATGGGAAGAACTTCAGGAAATGTGAGGTGCCATGGAGATGTTAGTGGTCATTTTATTCAGGAAATAGATGCTCTGGGATGGAGTAGAAAGTGAGCAGTTGTGATTAAGTCCTCTCCCTCCTCTTCCTCTTTTCTTTGCCATAAAGTTCAGTGAGGTGCTTGTACCCCAGCGTCCAGAGAGAAATAAGTCCCCTGCCTGAACCAACCACACGTCAGTGGGTTTTCTAGGGGGCCTGACCAGGTCCCTGTGCAGGGGGCAGAGCTCTGGGCACCCCCCATTCAAAGGCCTGGGTTGCAGTGCTGCCACACAGGAATTCTGTGTGGCCTTGGGCAAGGCTGAGCCTGTGCTGAAGAGTTAGACCTTGGGCTCTAAAGCTAGAGAACATAAACTTCCATCCTGGCTCTGCTAGTAATTAGAGATGTAACCTTGGATGTATCAGTTAACCTCTCTGTGGTTTAGTTTCCTCATATGTAAAATATGATTTGTAACAATATCAATGTCATAGGGTTGTTGAGTAAGTTAATGTAGGGAAAGCACTTAGAATGATACAAATAAGCTACTGCTGACTGAGCTAAGGCCTATGTGTGAACAAGTGTGAGGGCGTTAGTGGCAATTTGTGTGCAAAAGTAATTTTGGCAGTCCCAGCTGAAAAACCACTCCAGAAGTTAGAACTACTGGCTCAAACGGGCAGTTGGCATCTCCCAGATCCATCCTATTCCATCTTTGTTCTGCTTCTTGACCAGAGGACCTCTTGCTCTTAAACTGGGCTGGAAGACCTGGGGGACCAAAAATGATATAAAGAAGTGAAGGAGAATAAAGGGGATGATGTCTCAGAAAATCATATGGGGACACAGAGTCAAGAGAAGCATACAATCCGGTAACAGTATTCTCATTGGGATGAGGAAGTCCTTGGTCCTCTTGGGTCAAGACTGGTCAGTTTTCCTCCTGGACAGATAAGGACACAGGCCCAGGAAGGCCCAAGGTCTCAGACTTCTCATCCTCCAAGTCCTGTTGCTTCTGTTGTCTTTAAGTCTTTCAAAGGAAGATAGAGTTTAAGGAAAGAAAGATCAACTGCTTAATGCTGCTGGAAGCCTAAGTAAAATATGCGTTTACTGAACAGATTTTATCCCAATTTTCAATCCAATATTTATTTGCATTTATTTGTTCAGTTGTCTTTCTCCTGTTATACTATAA